>OY992536.1:170365876-170663433 GCA_963921195.1 Pegoplata infirma | reverse complement strand
TAAAACATCCCAGCAAAACTTTGGTAATGGGTAGTGATTATATAACACATTACCAGGTAATGCATATAACTTATTTGTAGCATTATTTTATGATGTCTTACCAAACATTTGTTCCACAACGTATTATTTTCAAGTGAAAAATAATGAATTACTAATAATTTGCTACGTAATGCATGATTATTGAAAAAAATGTATTTCAGATTTGTTATTTCTAAACATTAAATCATGTATGACTTATATTTGGTTACATTATGTATTATTTGAAAGTTTGAAATAATGTATTATTTATAATTGGATGCATAATGCATTACAATAACATAAAAAATAATTATTTTATAAAAAAATGCATAAGTTTAAACTAGAGATGGGCTCACGACAGGAAATTTCTAACGACACACACTCACGAGCATATTTTATCTACTTACACTCACTTACAATCACGTGAGTAAATTAAATACAAAATTACTTTTTCACTACTCGTAACACCTTATATATTATCTTCTGGTATGCTATATTATTTCATTTCTCGTAACCTATAAAATATCATATATTTTACACCTTACTCGTATTCTTCGTTATAAATTTATGACTTATTTTACACCTTACTGGTATTCTTTGTGATAATGTGGATGCATTACTTTGAGTCTCATCGCCTGTTAAAATCATCAATGCTGCAATGTATAAAATAAGAGATCCTATACCTTATTTTATACCTTATTTGGTAATCTAAGTTTTGCTGGGATTATTTGTTTTTGACACAGTAATGAATGCCATCTCTGAAAAATACGTAAACAAGTGCAAAATATGAAATTTTTGGCATAATTAAAAATTATTTAGAATATTTAAACCATCTTATGTAAGGTACATTGTTTATTTTTATAATATTATGCGAAATGACTAGTTTTTTAGCTCTCCTGAAAGGTAAGCTTTTTAGAGTTGGCATTTATTGAATATAGTTCGACGATAATATTTTGAGAGTGGTAACTTATATTCACATGTTGAAAATCACACTTAAACGACTTTAGAAAGGTGTTGTAACCACTCTAAAAATATTGGAATTTTCCAAGTTTAGATTTTCGTTATTTCAGAACTTTCGTGATTTTTCCAAATTTGTCAGAATTTTGTTTTTGATATCGTGAACCTATATTCAAACTGTTATTCTTACTTTTTATTCGAAAAATATTTTGAACAGTTAAATTTTACTTTTTTCAATAAATCTCATAACAGTTATGGTCAATTTGACAAGGTTTTTCTAAGACCAAAGATGCAATAATTTTTTCGATGATATCTCCGTAATAAAAAGATATTTGAAAGATTTCAATGTCATTTGAAAGAGCAAGTGTATTATTTTCAGATGTGCTAAAAAAAGTCTGCGATTAAATAAAAAACATAAATTTCGGTTAATCGGTTACTCGCAGAGTTGTCAACCGATTAAGAATAAATCGATTAATTTATGTCAATTTATCGAAGAATTATTTTTTTTTTACCCCCCAATAACAGTATCGAATATCGGTCTAGAACCCCATACAATATATATATTATTGATTAGTGATCGGTTCTAACACATTCAAGCGATGTCCGTCTGTCTGTGGAGGGCATGATTAGAGTTTTTCTTTTCCGGACTTTTTCATTTCCCGGGAAAGCGGGATTCATTTTTAAATTTCCCGGGATCCCGGGAATTCCCGCAATAACTAAAAACCCAATTTTTTTGTCAAAAAAAATATATAAAAACCTTATGAATGCGATTACACTATTTATAATGTTTATTAACACCATAAAAATCTTATTTAGTACCTTTAAGACAAAAAAAAAATAAGTTTCGAGAAAAAAAAGAACAATTTTTGTTACCCAGTTCTTATAAAAAACGGTCCAAATATATCGAAGTCATTTAAAAGTATTTTTAAGGGAATATGTTATTTCACATCGCTTTATTTGTTTTAATAATCAAAATTCATCATTTATTCTAACTCATCTTGTTGTTAGTTCATTTTTACAATTGGTTCTCGACGCTTTGCCTCTAAAACACAATGAAACTAATACTCAGGAATTTCTCTATTATGTTTCTGAAACTGAATGTAACTGTTTCAGAGAAGTGAAATTATAAGAAAATTTACCCCAAAAATTATTAAAAAAATTAAAAATCCTGGTTTCTAAAAAAACTGTCATCCTTTACACAGATTTTATATCAATTTATCGATTTAAAAAGAATCATGTCCAGAGACATAAATATTTTCTAAAGAAACAAATAATCATACTGCAAATTTTTATAATGCAGTTCTCAGAAAAAAAATTTCTTAGCTTCTGAATAAAAGTATCAGGATCTGATAATACAGCCCAACAACCAAAATCGGAGTGGGATGAAACAAAAAGCAAATGAAAGCATAATAAAACCCTCGACATTTTTTTTTGGTTTAGCGCTAAATAGTTTTTACACGCATTTGAAGTTGGTGAACTTTTATTATAATTATAATAATAATTGCTTAAAAATTGTATAAGGCGTATGATTAATTTTGTAATTGCCTTTAAATAACAATCATACGCAACGGTGAACAGTGGATTATTTTTATTAATTTGGCTATTCAGTAAATTAGTACAAAAAATGCGTGTAAAATATAATCTAGCGCTGAATTAAAACAACGTCTTGACAGCTTTGTTATGTAAAATGTAAACTTTAATTTGCTTTTGGTTTCATTCTATTCCGATTTTAAATTTAGATTTTTTATCACTGTGTAATTATATCCTATCGAAATTTAGATATTGTGAGAATTTTTTCATTTCGAAAGTCTTAGATTTCATGACATTTTTTAGTTAGAACGTCTCTCTTTTTGGGCCCTCATGGTTCCTGCGTACGTTTCTGTCATCAATTATCAAGAATTTTAATAAAATCTCTAAAAAATCACATACTAAATAATCAATAGAAGTCGAAAAATCAACAATTTCAAAGAAACTAAAATTCCCGGGAGTTCCCGCTCTATTTCCCGGGATTTCGGGATCGAAAATTTACGGGAATTCCCGTGAAAAACTCTAGGCATGATACAGTCAAAAATAAAAGAGTTATACTTATTTTTCTATATTTGTTCAACAAATGAAATATTTCTAAGCCATATGAAGTTAATGGACCATCATTCGGACCAAGATGATTAAAAATACTATTTTTCGGCCCTTCCACTTTTAAGGGCGTGCTTATAGAATATAATACAAAATAATGACAAAGGTGTGTTTTTTAAAGCGTAAATATCGTGATAAATAAATTTATAAACATTTATGTGAAAAGGGAAAAGGTGTGCTCCAACGTCCACCGCCGACGCCACTAACTTAAAAAACTTAATAAAAATATTTTTAATAACCACTTTTTTTATTCGTTATTCTCGTCGATTAATCGAACAATTTTTTAGATTTAATCGGTTGATCGAACGAAAAAAAAAACAATTATTTCAATTATTCGAACAAAATTGAAAGGCGAATAATTGACAACTTTAGTTAATTGACACGAATTGACCGATTTATTTGTTATTTGAACATTGACAATTTTAAATTATTCCAACAAGTAATCGAACAAAATTAATCGGTCAATTGATTGAATACCCTAATGCTAACATATTTAAAAAAAAAACCTAATTAGATTCGTTGTGTATTTTATAGGCTCGTAAAAACTGTTTACGTGTTTATACTGTTTACGTGCCCACTATCTACTCCACTCTAATTAGTGGTATTATTTTATCAAATATTATATTTTTGTTTTTATCAATATTATCTTGATTTTTTTTGGAAATAAAAAGGGATTTCCATATTCTAACATATGTAATTATTTACATAGGATTTTATGTATTAAAATAAAACATAAAATATATTGTTTGTTTACTATATTTGCCTGTTACTAAATGAAACCTAATCAAAAATTTCAATATCAGCAAAATTATACAAAAAAAAAAAACAGAACAGAATTGTTTACAAATATCAGAATGACAATTTGTGTCTTAAGGGTGATTTTATTTGTTCTGTACTAAATAAACTATCATATATGATGATGATACTAAAAAAAAAAAAAAATGGAATATGATATGAAATGATACTTTGTTAAATATTAATAAAAATAAATAAAATAAACATGCTTGACCAAAAAAATTAAAAGAAAATATTTTTTTGTATTTGTATTGTTAAAAGATAAACAACCCGAGTAAAACAGTTTTATTTATTAGGACAACAAGGTTTTATTTGTGCCTATTTCTTTCTCATAGAATAATTTTCAAGAAAATTATTTTTCTGTTTTAAATTTATTTATGTTGATAATTTTTTTTTGTTGGTCACGTGTCGATTATATCTTGCAAAAAATTGCCAACATAAATAAGTTTAAAACAGAAAAATAATTTTCTTGAAAATTATTCTATGAGATTTTCATAGTTTTAATTAGTAAAGGAAATAATGACCTCGAGCTAGAATAAACCTAATCAAAATATAATATTTTAAGGTTCGAATAAAAATTTTATTATTTTTTAATACAAATTAATCAGAATTTGAACAAGATGGTTAGCACGCCACACAGTGCCACATTTGGCCAATCTAGCACGACAAAAATCAAAAAACGAAAGTTCCCCGATTTTCATGATATGTTTGTATGTATTATAGAACATTCCTAATAGCACGGAAATAATCATATAAGAACGATAATTCTGTTCGTTACTAACAGGTGGGTGCATAAAGTTGCATCTTGTAAAATCCTGCAACTAGTGTACATTATTTCGCATAAATTAAGTCAAGTTTAAACTGTTGTAACTTTTGAACAAAAAGATTTATCCACTCTTTTTTGGTAATTTTAAAGGACATTTAAATGCTTTAAGTCATATCCTTTCTTTTTTTTAAACAAATTTTTCCATTTTTTATTAAATTTTTAACAAAATACAAATTTTTTAAAAGAAAATTATATATTTATTTTTTTTGATGGAATAGAACTTTTGTTTTTGGTCCGTATTGGTCGCCGGACTTTTTCAGATATATTGACCAATATCCATAGTACTTATTTCAATGGCTAACTTTTGCGACCGTCTGCGACGCCGACTACAGTGAGTCGATGTGTAAACCTTGTTTTTACATATTTTTTAAACCTATTTTAAAAAAGTGGGAGTGGCAGTTGTCTGACCGCCCCCTTTTCTGTGCTATTATTTCTACAGTCATTTAGACTATATATAACAAATTTAAAGAAATTATAACCAAAATTACAAATTTTTAAAAAAGTGGGCGTGACCCTTAACCGTTCTCCCATATTTTTCATAATGTTATTTTCGAAGTCAAAACTAACATTTATACAGAATTTGAAGTCAATATAATTAAAATTGGATATTTGTCGTCCTAGATTGGCCAAATGTGGCACTGTGCGCCATGGTGAAATAGAAATATTTGCAACAACAAAAATGCATATAGGATTACCGAGGGTAATTAATATGTATGTTTTTTTAATATTTGTTGGTTAGTTGATGATCGTGATTTCTAATCTTATTCCCAATGGGAGTGGAGTCGAATATGTATTAATATTTTAGTTTGATCATTAACGAATTGTTATTAAAAACCCTTTGCTACTTGTAGTATAGGGTTTTTATTTTTGCTAAATAATCTTGAAAATATCATAAACCAACTCAAAATATAATTATATAAGATTATAAAGACCTTTCAGTTCTCAGAATCTATATATATAAAGTAGTTACGTGACTGACTGATGACTGACTGACATACTAATCACGCATCATCCCACAGCCCAAACAACAGAAGCTAGATTCTTGAAATTTGGATTGTAGTTTCACCTCCCGGAATACATATCCACTAAGGCTGGGTTTTTGGAAATGTTGATTTTAAGGGGTAAAAACGAAGGGTTGAAAAGGGGGAAAAAGCCAGTACTTTGGAACTTTTTTTTCTGAAAAAAAAAATCCAATTAATTTGAAATTTGAAATGTAGGATCCTCTTACGGAAAAACATTCCCAAAAAAAGGACTTTCTGGAAACTCGAATTCCTAAGGGTAAAAAGGGGTAAAAAATGGTACTTTGGTACTTTTTTCATTTTTTGAAATTAAGGTCATACAAAAATATTAAAATTTGCAATGGGGGTTCCAACAACGGAAAACGTACTTTTCCGAAATTCCCATTCTAAGGGGGGTAAAAAAGCGAGTACTTTGGTACTTTTTATTTTTTCTGAAAAAAAAAATCCTATTAATTCAAAAATTGGAATGTAGGATCCTCTAACGGGAAAACATTCGCAAAAAAGTACTTTCTGGAGATTCTGACTCCTAAGGGTAAAAAGGGATAATCTATATATATAAAGTAGTTACGTCACTGACTGATGACTGACTGACTGACATACTAATCACGCATCATCACACAGCCCAAACCACTGAAGCTAGAGTCTTTAAATTTGGACTGTAGTTTCACCACTCGGAATACATATCCACTAAGGCTGGGTTTTTGGAAATGTTGATTTTGTGGGGTAAAAACGAAGGGTTGAAAAAGGGTAAAAAGCCAATACTTTAGTACTTTTTTTTTCTGAAAAAAAAAAAAACCAATTAATTTGAAATTTGAAATGTAGGATCCTCTAACGGAATTTTCCATGTGTACTCTTTGATTTGATGATCCTACATTCCAGTTTGCAATGGTGGTTCCAACACTCAAAATATTTTGTAGGCAAAAACAAATGAAAAACACACTTAAAACAAGTGAATAAACAATTGAAAACCATCCCAGTAATTATTCATTTATTTTAACAAACATCAACATTTATTTTTTACTGTTGACAAAATTTTCTAAAATAAATAACATTAAACATTAAAATATTACGTTCTTTTCACTCTTTTTTACTAACATATTCGAAAAAAATAACCTTCGAAAACATTAAAAATTAATGATAGTTCTGTTATTTTTACCAACAAATTCCAAAAAAATAACCTACCAAAACATTTAAAATTAATGATTTCGTAGGTTATTTTTTACAATTTTTTATTGAAATATTTTTTTAAAAATTTTTAATAAAATTTTGGGGAATCGATCCCGCAATCAACTACATTCTGGCCAGACACTCTACCCATCGTGCCAAAGTCACTTGATACAAACATGTTTTTATATTTCTATAAATAATTCTTTGAATTTTTTTTCTACAAAAAAATAACCTTCTTGTGTAGGTAAAAACTAATGATATCTCATTAAAAAATACCAACAATGGCTTACACAAATCATTAAAAATTTAAAGAATAATCAGTAGTTTTTACTTACAGAACAAAAATAAATGACTTTAAAAATTAAATGTTAATGAAAGTCTTTATTTTTTAGTGTGTTATTTTTGAAACAAAGGACAGAAGTAGTCATTAATAAAAACTGAACATCAAACAAATGTTTTTTCTTTTAAAAACGACTAAACGTAAAATTTTTTAAATAAACTACAAACAGTTAATGACATAATTTTTTAAGTGAACAACGAAAAAATTCTTAAAACGTACTTTTCCGAAATTCCCATTCTAAGGGGGTAAAAAGCGAGTACATCGGTACTTTTTATTTTTTCTGAAAAAAAAATCCTTTAATTCAAAAATTGGAATGTAGGATCCTCTAACGGGAAAACATTCGCAAAAAAGTACTTTCTGGAAATTCGGACTCCTAAGGGTAAAAAGGTGTAAAAAAACTATACTTTGGTACTTTTTATATTTTTTGAAATTAAAGTCCTACAAAAAAATTTAAATTTGCAATGTTGTTTCCAACAACGAAAAAAATTCTGAAAAAGTACTTTTTCGAAATACCGATTCTAAGGGGGTAAAAAGCGATCACTGTGGTACTTTTTAATTTTTCTGAAAAAAATCCTATTAATTTAAAAAAATTGGAATATAGGATCCTCTAACGGAAAAACATTCCCAAAAAACGTACTTTCGGAAAATTCGGACTCCTAAAGGTAAAAAGTGCTAAAAAATGTACTTTGGTACTATCTAAATTTTTTTAAATTAAGGTCCTACAAATAAATATTACAATGTTAGTTCCAAAAAAAAATCTAAAAAAGTACTTTTTCAAAATTTCGATTGTAAGGGGGGTAAAAAAGTGTATTTTGGTACTTATTATAATTCCTAAAATAATGGTCCTGGAAACTTTAAATTTGGAGTGCAGGATCATTAAGCGAAAAAAGATTTCTAAAGAAGGCAAACAATTTTTTGTTTTTAGCGCATGTAAGCACATATTCGGAATGGAATGAAAGCCACATAGGACTAATCGGAATGGAACAGGAAATAAAATGAAATAAAACAGGGACCGAAATGGGGACTTCAAATTTGGAATGTAGGTTCGCCTCCCGAAATATAGATTCGTTTAAGGCTAAGTTTTTGGAAATGTTGATTCTAGGAAATAGGGATAAAAAAGGTATTTTGGTACTTTTGATATTTCCACAAACCACTGAAGCTAGAGACTTGAAATTTGGAATATATCTATGGGGATAAAACGGGTAAAAAAGGTATTTTGGTAGCATCCCATGCTTAAATAAAGGTCATAAAAACTTAAAATTTGGAATGTAGGATCCAATAACAGAAAAATACTATGAAAAATTTACTTTTTGGAAATTCCGATTCCGATCTAAGGGGATAAAAACGATATATTTTTTGAAATAATTATGATGGAAATTTGGGATGTAAGATTGTCTAGCGAAATAAAATATTCCCAAAAGAATAACTTTTGAAAATTCTGATTACTCAGGAAATTAATTAAAAAAGGGAATTACATATTCTTAAATAATGAGCCTATTAACTTGAAATTTGGAATGTAGCATCCTCTAACGGGACTTTTTGGTACTGTTTATATTTTCTTAAATACAGGTCATAAAAACTTAAAATTAGGAATGTAGGATCCAACAACAGAAAAAAATATGTAAAAGTACCTTTTTCGAAATTTCGATTCTAAGGGAGTAAAAACGAGCACTTTGGTACTTTTCATATCATCGGAAATAATGGTACTGGAAACTTGAAATTTGCAATGTAGGATCGTCTAGCGAAAAAAAAACATTTCCGAAAGATTTTTTTTTTTAATTCTGATTCCTAAGGAGTTAAAGGGCTACTTTTTATATTTTCTGAAACAAAATAAGGGGCAAAATGATTATTTTTAATGATCTTATCCCTAGAAACTCTTTTGTTCTTTAACGGATACTATTCGAGAAGGAATGAACACCACCATTGAACGAAATTGAATGGAGCAGGGAACCAAATGGAATAGAACATGGAACGAAATGCAATGAAACAGGGAACGAATTCAAATGAAAATGTTTTCTATGTTTTTTTTTTTCAATTTTTTACTACTAATTTTTTTTTTTACAAATTTTATTTTTACTTTGTACTAAAATTTGTTTATCAATTAATTTTTCAGTAATTTTTTTGTTTCATTCATACATATTTGTTCATATTTTTACAAAATTTTTTCATTCAATTTTTGACTCAAAGTTTTATTTTTGCTCAAATTAATAAATCAGTTTTTTATTTTTTTTTTTTAAACATAAGACCATCTTAAAGTAGACGTAGTATTTATTATATCAACTGATGTATTTGGTATTTTATTGTAAGTGTTGTGATCATCATAAGCACAGTTTTTGTAAGGATTAAGACATATATATATAAAAATTCCATAGCGCAAAGTTCCAAAAATGGGTCGTTTATTATCATTATGAAATTTTTCTGTATTTACGGGCAACAAAATACCCTGCGCACGCTAGTATTTGATAAAATTAGATAGAATTATATATAATTTGATAAAATTGTATAAAATTATATCCGAATTTTTTAACTTATTTTATATAATTTTATAAAATTTGATAATTTTATATAATTTAATACAATACATGTAATAATATATAATTTTATCGAATTATATATAATTATATATAAACTTTCTTACTCGGGAAATGAAAATTGTATGTAAAAAATCACAATGTGCAAGAATGTGTAAAAGCCCAGAAAAAGAAAAAATCTGTTTAAGCAGCCCAGCATGTATTTCTACTTTTTACACTTAAAAATAACCACCTTAGTAAAGAAGTTTTGATATGATGATATATAATTTGATACAATCATATTGAATTATATATGACTTTTTATATGTTCAGATCTAATTTGATTTTTAAACTTTAATCTCGCTATGACACTAGTTAATTAAATCCGATCTATTTCAAATTTTTACACAATTATTTTAATATCTAATAGCACAAAATTCCGACCGGTACTTCTCAAGATTTAAAAAATAAAAAAAACACCCTAATGGTTATAAATTGATTTACCTATCACCTATTTTTTTTTTAGTTATGGTACAATGAGACAATTGCCGATAATTCCCACAAAAAATCTAATAATATTATAAAAAATTCTAATGCTTCAATAGATCCAAATAAATATGCCAACTTTCATTTATGAAAAAAAAATATATATTTTTTTACCCCGAAATTTAAGTTTTGGACGGAAATCCTGATATATCATTTTAACCACTATTCCGATTTTACAGAAATACAATACCGATCTGGGGTTTGATAACTGTAACAAATACGGAAAACATTAATGGTGGCTTTCAAATAAAAGAGAGTTTTCAACAAACAAACATTAGGGCAGGCGAAGAGAGGACGAAAAACGATATATGTATTTCATTTAACAATAAAAAATTAAAATAATAAAATTATATTTTTTTTCAATTTAAATCGTGATAACCTATTCCTTTTTTATTTAAAATTAATGTAAACATATTTCACTATTGTTTAACAATTTTAATAATATAATGTTATTTTACATGATTCTAAAAATTATGTATATATTTTACTATACGTATTTCAACAGAAATAACAAAATAAATGAGTTTGGTTAAAAATTCATTTAAAACATTCATATTTAAACAAATCGTTTTATTGTTATATTTTTCAGCCATTGTCCTCCATAAAATTTATTATCGATAATTTTCAACAAAAACCTTGTTTAGTATTTATTTGTGTAATTGTACGCATTAAATTCTATTGTAATATCGTAATATAAAAAAATAAAACTTTCATACAATTCAAATGTTGTTGTTTGTAATAAGAGATGCCATATTGAAAACCTGGAATTTTTAAAAAAATTTAAATTTATTTTTGGTATTAAATATATTTTTGGGATTAAATATATTTTTGGGATTAAATCTATTTTTGGGATTTACGATTTCATACTTTAAATTGGGTAAATTTCAACAAATTCTAATATGTTGCTACAATAAACTGCGTAAATTCCCAATTATTTTAGGTAGAACTTAGCAATGTTTGTAAATTTACACAATTTATAGCAGGAAACTTTCATCATTTTAATAGGAATGTAATAAATGAATAAAAAGTATTCCATTTGAGAATTTTAATTGCCCTTGTCTTTATTTTGTAAATATTTTTGATTATTTTATAACTTTTTTTGACTTGTTTATATTCTTGTTAAAATTTTTCAAAGTTTTTTAAAAGTTTTTGATATTTTTCGAAACTTCCGGAATTAAGAAAGAACCCGGATTTACAAAAAAAAAAAAAAACGTTCCGGTTTAGCAACCACATTCTGTGTGGCGTGATGATTGTAATCATTTTATTAATAACTTTAAGTTCTTTCTAATTATAAATGACAATAAATGTATACATACAAACCCATTTTAATTGTAAAAATAATGCTGTTATTATGCAATTGTTATCATTAACAAATTATAATTTCGAAAAATAAAATCTAATAAATGTAAACTTTTTATTTAAAGGGAAATTCAAAAAAAATGACCATACAAAAATAAACAAAAATATATAATGAAAACATTTTGAATTTTGTTGGCAAAAAAAACGACTAATATAAAATAACTTAAGTTCCGTAAAAATCTGTCAAAAATTTGTACGGAGAAAAGCCATGTTTCGCGGGAGATTTACAAATATCGGAAATTACAAATATTTCGAAAATAGTTCACAATTTTTACTGTTTAGGATAAATTATTGAGAGTTTTTGTTAGTTTTATTTGCTTCTCTATGAGAATTTAGAAAAATTAAAAAAATTATTATGTACTACTATTATTTTAATAAAAAAAAAAACATATTGTGGTTGGAGAGTGTAAAGAGATCTGATTTGTGGAATTGATCAACAATTTATGTGTTAAAAATACTTACCTTCCCAGCAAAAAATAAACGAAGTGGTTTAAAAAAGAATTAGTAGTTTCACTACATACAAAGTAGCGATAGGTGCCGAACTTCATATTCAGTAGGAAGTACTTTTTAAATCACTTCCAAAAATGCTACAAAATAACAATAAAAACATCTTTTAGCAGTTCTTTGCTTAATGATTTTGAAGTACCTCTTTCATATGTTCTTAGGAATTAAATCAAATCAAATTAAATCAAATCACCATAACATATGAACTTCTTTTTCAACTGAAACACTTAGAATGGGGGTGACACACGAAGTATGCAATTTTTCCTACGTCCAGCTTCGAATAGATTTAGTGACAAAATTTTGTAATTGCATTTCATTTCTCTTTATTTAGAGCTTAAAAAATCGAAAAGACGAAAATCGATTATTGATAAATTTTCACATTTCATAAAAGCAATTTGATGTTGAACTACCATTCTATATCTTATATCGAAAAAAGTTGGTCATAAATTAAATAAATAAATTTACAAACTATTATTAAAGATTGTTTAAACTTTTTAGAAAATTGAGGTCTAGGCTTGTAGTCAGAACAAACTGGTGAATCGATTCGCCGTGAATTTTTATAGTTTTGTGATGTATATAATTACTCCTTTTTTAATTCGAAGTATATGGCTCTTACCACAAGAAAACAAAAAGTCTATTTTAACAAAAGTTTTATTTTAAATTTCAAATTTTCAATACATTTTTTGAAAGTCGATTTTAAAAACAAAAACAATTTGTATGGAAATGAAATTACAAGCTCATTTTAAATTTATATTATATTATTTTCTTGTGGTAAAGCTGTATTCGTTTGATTACACGGGGCAACACTTTTTATTTTGCCCCAGGGCAACACTTTTTTTTTGCCCAACGCGAGCTGATGGAAACAATTGGATAACAGATTCGGAATCAGCACACTAAAATCCATATAAATCAGTTGTCAAAGGTCAGGCAAATTGAAAAAGTTCAAATTTTGTGAACCTGTGTTATCAATGAAATTAATTTTTCTATCACGTAAGGTTTTTAAGATATTCGCGTTTGAATATTGAAATATTTGGGTCTCCTCTGTAACGTATTCTTAAGTTCAAACACAATAGTACTCGATTTAGTTAAAATAAGACATCTTTATTCCAAATCTGGTATCCAAATTTTTCTATCGCGCACTGTTTTTGAAATATTGGCGTTTGAAAAACTCAAACTCCACTGTTGCGCACTTTTATATTCTTTATAAATCACACTAAAATTTTCAAACGCGAATATCTCAAAAACAGAACATGCTTGAAAATTGTGGATTGCAGTTTTGGAATCAGGAGGTCCATTTTATATGAAATCAAGTCCTATTTCGTAGAAGCAACGTAGGAATACGTAACAGTGGACCCCTAAAAGTGCATTTTTTACTTTTTAACAGCGAATATCTCAAAAACGGCACGTGCTAGAAAAATTTGGACGGTAGATTTGGAAGCAGGAGACCAAAATCTATAAGGACCAGTTAGAAATTTCACTGGAAGGTTTTTGCTGTCGAACAGTGTTTTTAGTGTAAATTTTACAAAAAATACTCTTTCAATCAATCTTTCAAAAATAAGTGAAAAACGAACTTCTAATTTAGAAGTTCTAAAATGCCAAGAAGTATGTACTTCTAAAGAAGTGATGAAAAAAGTGCTTCCAAAAGGTCAAGTTATATTAACATCCGGATCACTACTTCAGAAGTTGTGATAAAAACACTAGTGATATATGTTATACTTAAGTGTCAATCTTTCGTCACTGAAAAGTGGCGATAAAAAGAACATACTTTGTGTATCACGCCCATATTAAATTCATCAATGTTTCAGTTGAAGAAGAAGTACATCTGGTTCATAAGTTGTGGTGAATTTTATAGTGAATGGTAAGCTCTTTTTTTGCTGGGTTTTTACATAAAAACTAGGGATGTCGCGAATAGTGTATTCGGCATTTTACCGAATATTTACTATTCGGTACTCGGTTTGACCCGAATACGAATATTGCCGAATAGTTCAATTAATCATACGCCTGTATTTTACCTACGTGAAAAATTAAAAAAAAGTACCAGACTAAAAAACAACAACGCTGTTGTTGACACTAATTTTTCTGTTACCTTAAAAATACGAATTTTAACCAAGTGCTCAAGTTTTTTGTTTTAAAAACAAACTGAAAAGACTATAACAAAGAGTCAAATGTTAATAAAAGAAATAAAAAGGGTCTTTTTAACAAATTTAAATTTTGCCAAATATTTGGCAAACTGTTGACGAATATTTATTTAACCGAATAATCAAAAAACATGCCGAATACTGAATAGTGACGAATATTCGCGACATCCCTAATAAAAACGTTAAATATAATTTAATTTTAAATATATTTTACCAGAAAAAAATTTAAATTGTTTATAAAAGTCCACTCAAACCAGCATCTTTAGATGTAAAATAAGTGTTTGAGAAAGAGTTTTGAATCTATTTCGTGATATAAAGACTTGGTGGAAAAGCATGGTTACTAAAATTTATTAGTTTTTAAAAGAAAAAAAAAATTTAAATAATTTTTAATGAAATTCTTTACTCTAAATTTATTTATTTATTTTTTTTTTAAATGTTCTGGACTTAAAAAATTGGTCAAAAAACGTTTTTTCAAGAATCCAAGTTCTTTGAATGACACTATAAAAGACATTTTATACGGGAATTTGGATGAAAACGCTGAAAATAATAATAAAAAGGCAAAACTTCTTCGTCATTTGCTTTGAAGTTTTTCCAAAAATCATTAATTTTCAAAAGAATTATTAACACTCTCATATTTTTCGTATTTAGAATTAAGTAGAATTTTTTTTTTTTTTTGTTAAATACTTTACTAGCTTACCATCCCGATACTTCGTTACTTGTTGTATTGAATACCGAATAGTAGAAGGATCAGGATTACTCTATGATTTCAAAAAATTCCCCTAGGTAGTCTTTGTTTTATTTACTTGTGGACATTTACGTCTTTCATAAAATAATATTTCAATGAATAACACAGCTCAACATGAAAATGCGTATTGGATTCTGGTAAGGGATTTAGGTAGTGTTTGTTGCGCTGATTCCAAATCTGCAACCCAAATATGTCTATCACGTCAGGATTTTGAGTTATTCGCGGTTAAAGTGCCGAAAAAGGCCATTTTGGACCCTTTTTGAAGGCTTATAATATAAGATCCTGACATGCGATTGACTTGGTATCAAGCTCATTCAAAAGTATGTGATTTTCTCTATAAGACAAGATAAAATGTTCTTCAAATTTAATTTTCTAAAATGGTAAAAAAATCATTAACAAAAAACCTTCCATTTTTTAAATATTTAGTTTATTTACACAGTGTTTTTTAACAAATTTCCATACAAATACACACGTAAATATTAGATTTAAAGCACTTGTAGCTAATGATTTTTTCACCATTAAAAAAAATTAAATTAAATTAAAATTTTATTTGGTCTTAAAGATAAAATTACGCACTTTCGAATGAGCTTAATATTAAGTCAATCGCATGTCAGGATCTTATTTTATAGGCGCCCAAAAATGGCCAAAATAGGCCTTTTTTGACACTTTAACCGCGATTTTCTCAAAATTGTGACGTGATAAAAAAATTTGAGTGACCGTTTTGGAATCGGGGCACCAACCCCTATCAACTATTTTTGGTTTCATTCAAAACGCAGCGACAAACCTCAGATTTGTAGAGCGGTGTAATTTAAACAATACAATTTGAATAACTTCGCTGGTACATTATCATGTGCGTTCCGGTGAAAAAAAGATATTGACAATTTTCGAGCCCTTATATCAGGTTTTTGGATTTAAAGTGAATAAATATTTCAGTGAAAAAAGAAATGGGAATAAAAATAAGTTTGAGTGAAAAAACATATAGGGAGAAAAAATATGGAATAAAAAAAGTTAAATACAATAAATTTGAGTAAAAAGTATCATTCCATATTTTTCCCTGCTCTATTTCATTTCGATCCCCGTTCTACTCCATTTCATTTCCAATTCCATCTCCTTTTGTCCCATGCAAGTTTCATTCCTCTCCGTATAATATGCGTTAAAGAAATAAAAATTTATATTGTCGTTATTTTATAGATATGAAAAGTACCATTTTACACAACTTTTACCAGGTACCCCTTTTTATCCTAAAATTTTAAATTTTAAAATATGGCTGTTATTTCTGGGGCTTTTAGTTTAATAGTTAGATAGGTAAAAATAACCATTTGCCACCTCTTCCCTTAAAATTAATTTTTCCAAAAAACCTTTTTTTTTGTGCTAGTTGATCCTATATTTAAAATATCAAGTTTCTGAACCATTATTTCAAGAAATATAAGAATAACCAAATTTACACTTCATTATCCCCTTTACTTCAGTGCCTAGGATCATTATTTCATGAATTATAAGAAGTATCAAAAAACCCTTTTTTATACCTCTAGAAACGGATTTTTTTAAAAAATACTTTAGCAGAATGTTTTTTCACCGAACTACCCTACATTCCAAAATTCAAGCTTCTAAGGTCATTATTATAGGAACAAAAAAAGTACCAAAAGTACACTTTCTTACCCCCGTTAGAAACGGAGTTTCCAAAAAGTATTTCTTCCAGAATGTTTTTTTCTTCATCGAAAAATCCTACATTCCATATTTCAATTTTCTAGGATCATTGTTTCAGCACTTTCGGTACTTTTAATAAAAGGTACTTTATATTAAAGGTAATTTTTGTAAAAGGTACTTTTTATAAAAAGTACTTTTTATAAAGGGTACTTTTTATGAAAGGTACTTTTTATAAATGGTACTTTTTATAAAAGGTACTTTTTATAAAAGGTACTTTTTATAAAAGGTACTTTTTATAAAAGGTACTTTTAATAAAAGGTACTATTTATAAAAGGTACTTTTTATAAAAGGTACTTTTTATAAAAGGTACTTTTTATAAAAGGTACTTTTTATAAAAGGTACTTTTTATAAAAGGTACTTTTTATAAAAGGTACTTTTTATAAAAGGCACTTTTTATAAAAGGTACTTTTTATAAAAGGTACTTTTTATAAAAGGTACTTTTAATAAAAGGTACTTTTTATAAAAGGTACTTTTTATAAAAGGTATTTTTTATAAAAGGTACTTTTTATAAAAGGTACTTTTTATAAAAGTCGCTTTTTATAAAAGGTACTTTTTATTAAAGGTACTTTTTATTAAAGGTACTTTTTATAAAAGGTACTTTTTATAAAAGGTACTTTTTATAAAAGGTACTTTTTATAAAAGGTACTTTTTATAAACGGTACTTTTTATATAAGGTACTTTTAAAAAAAATAATTTTTATAAACGGTACAGAATTTTCAGAAAGTACTTGTTCCAGAATTTTTTATTTCACTAATGAATCCTACATTCTAAATTTCAAGTTTGAATGACCATTATTTTAGTAAATAAAAAAAGTACCAACAGTACACTTTTTTACCTATTTTACTCCCGTAGAATCTACATTGGCAAAAACCCAGCCGTAGTGAATCTTTTTTTCCCGGAAGTGAACCGAAATTGCAAATTTCAAGTTTCTAGTACCATTATGTCAGGAGATATAAAAAGTACCAAAAGTACAGTTTTTTACCCCCTCAGAATCAACACTGGCAAAAATCCAGCCTTAGTGGATCTATATTTCGGGAGGTGAACATACAGTCCAAATTTCAAGTCTCTATGACCATTATTTCAGGAGATATAAAAAGTACCAGAAGTACAGTTTTTAACCCTTTTTACCCCCTTAGAATCAACACTGGCAAAAATCCAGCCTTAGTGGATCTATATTTCGGGAGGTGAACATACAGTCCAAATTTCAAGTCTCTATGTCCATTATTTCAGGAGATATAAAAAGTACCAAAAGTACAGTTTTTTACCCTTTTTACCCCCTTAGAATCAACACTGGCAAAAATCCAGCCTTGGCGGTTCTATATTCCGGGAGGTGAACATGCAGTCCAAATTTCAAGTCTCTACGACCATTATTTCAGGAGATATAAAAAGTACCAAAAGTACAGTTTTTTACCCTTTTTACCCCCTTAGAATCAACATTGGTAAAAATCCAGCCTTAGTGGATCTATATTCCGGGAGGTGAACCTACAGTCCAAATTTCAAGTCTCTAGCTTCAGCGGTTTGGGCTGGGCGATGATGAATCAGTCAATAAATCAGTCAGTCAGTCAGCCAGTCAGTCAGTCACGTTACTCTTTTATATACATAGATTATCTGGATTATTGAATCTGCCTATTCTTGGCCTAACAATAAGTGTATAAATCTTACAAAACTAACTTAAATACTAGTTACTCTCTAGGAGCCATTTTGAAGAACGGCCCAGCAAAACTTTGGTAATGGGTAGTGATTATATAACACATAACCAGGTAATGTATGTACCTTATTTGTAGCATTATTTTAGGATGTCTTACTAAACATTTGTTCCACAACGTATTATTTTAAAGTGAAAAATAATGCATTACTAATAATTTGCTACGTAATGCATGATTATTGGAAAAAATGTATTTATTATTTATTATTTCTAAACATTAAATCATGGATGACTTATATTTGGTTACATTATGTATTATTTGAAAGTTTGAAATAATGCATTATTTATAATTGGATGCATAATGCATTACAATAACATTAAATATAATTATTTTATAAAAAAATGCATAAGTTTAAACTAGAGATGGGCTCACGACAGGAAATTTCTAACGACACACACTCACGAGCATATTTTATCTACTTACACTCACTTACAATCACGTGAGTAAATTTAATACAAAATTACTTTTTCACTACTCGTAACACCTTATATATTATCTTCTGGTATGCTATATTATTTCATTTCTCGTAACCTATAAAATATCATATATTTTACACCTTACTCGTATTCTTCGTTATAAATTTATGACTTATTTTATACCTTACTGGTATTCTTTGTGATAATGTGGATGCATTACTTTGAGTTTCATCGCCTGTTAAAATCATCAATGCTGCAATGTATAAAATAAGAGATGGTATACCTTATTTTATACCTTATTTGGTAATCTAAGTTTTGCTGGGGGGCCTCTAAATTAAATGGGCGGTAAGTCAGCACGTTGCAGTCTGGTGTGCGTTTGGGTTCGAGTAAGGGCTACTAAGTAAAATTAAATAAAATTACATTCGCATTAAAGGCCTACCATTATTACTTTTTTTAAGTACTGCTTCGAATCCAAAAGTTAAACTTAAAAAAAATAAAATCGGTCCAAATACATATGTAAAAAAAAATTCTACACTGAAAAAAAAAAAACAAACATTTTAGGTTAGGATAAAAAAATTGCCTAAGTTTGTCATGTGCGCCCCATCGAGGGTTAGATTATTATTTGAATTTAATGGAAAATGGAAGAAGAAGATATAGAGTAACCGTACAAAAGTGCGTATGAAAATGAAAATATAGACAACCTTGAAAATGGAAATTTGGGTTAGCAAGATGTCTGCTCAGGGGGGATGTTTTAAAGAAGAGTATCCTTCCCTTCTAATTTTGGATTCTGGTGAAGCAAGTGGTTCCTGATTTTGTGAAGGAAGACAGAAAACCAACAACAACAACAACAACAATTTTTAACCATTTTATTGATTCATCACAAACGTTTTTTTATAATACAAAGTTTAGTGATAGCCAAAAGATAAGGCTTATGATATTTAATACAAATAACATCTTAAAATAAACATTCATCAAAACAACACATCCAAGCTTGTCACCATCACCACCTCTGCTTCACCCATCGTTGGAGTAGGCGTTTGAGTACCACCAAGCCTGGGGTACTAAGGTCAGCCACTTGGTTTCTTGTACTGATTTGTACGTTTTATACCCGGACAATAGACGAACTCGAAAAAAAGTATTGCTCTGTAAAAAAAAACAGGTTAAAAGAATTGGGTAAAACATTTTTGCGGCATTTTTATATTTTATTGAAACCAGTCCCTTTTATATGATTGTTTGGAATGGTGCGCATCGTTAGGGTTGAGCTCAGGCCTAAGAATCCGTTTGTGTAACAGGGATAGATTGCCCAGTCAAAAGCTGATTGTGGTTTTCCTACAGTGAAAATAAAATAAAAATTAAAATTTAACCTAGAAAACAAAAATATGAATAAATAGAACAAAACCAATACTTTGAAAAATATACAGAAAAACTAAAGACTACCCAGTGAGAAAAATACAATCGGGTCAGTGTCGGCAAAGCGTTGGCGACAGTGGCTCAAACGCTGGCATAACGTCGGTTATACAAATTTACAACGTCTCCCTAACGACTAAATGATAACATCGGAGTACGGTCTGGCAACGCTATTTCCTGACGTCGGCGAGTCGTTGGATTTACAAATTTTACAGTGACCTAACAACGTCAAAAAATAACGTCAGAGGATGGTTTTTCGATGCTTTTGTACATCTTAAATAAAAGAAAATATGAGCAAATATTTTCCAAGACGGTAAAAAAAAAACGTTTATAATCATCTGGTTTTTTTGTGGTCTTTAACCATTTTATGTATTTTTTTAATAAATATTCGACCGAAAAACTTTCAAAGAAAAAATTTTGTGGCAGTGAAAAAAAGTACTCTGGTAACTATATGTTAAGCTTTTTTAATAACGGAGTTCCATTTTATTTAAAATTGATGGAAACTTGCTTTTATCATTCAAGAAAAAACATTAAAATTCGATATTGATTAACTTTAAATTTGAATTAAAAAAAATGATTTAAAAACAAATTTGTTAACATTTTATTTAAAACTAGCTGTACCCGGTCCGCGTTACTGGCCCTAAGAAAACATCAATTTAACATTGCATCTCGATTTAAATAGACAGTGCCCGACAAAACTAAAGCACAGGACCGGGTCCAGCTAGTAGCCTTTTGTTCCACTTTCGGTAAGCATTATCGGTAGAGAAGTCTCAACAAAATCGGTTTGGCCATTTTTGCGTGATTGCGAAACGGACACACGTAACGCTAAGCTTAGTACAAAGGAGTGTGTCATTTAGGGCATCTTTATCGAATCGTGGATTAATATAGCCTAAAGTTGCGAGTTGCGTCCTCGGTTGGTACTATCTGTGCTGCAAATTTAATTAAATTCGGTTTAGCCCTTTTTCTGTGATTGCGGAAGAGGAAAAAATTACTTTTTATTTAATAAAAAAAGGAAGTTGCATTTTTATACCCCTTTGCGAAACGCGTTTTTATATGGCCTACAGTTCCGCTCTGTTAAAGCTATCAGTAGTGACAGATTCGGCTTAGCCGTTTTTGCGTGACTGGAAAACAGGCAGACATAACTTTTAATTAAATTCGGAGTTTTTCCTTGTCTGGAGTTTATATTATCTTAATAGGGGAGGTATTTTTTATTACAGTTTTTAATTTTCTTTTGAGCGCAGTTAATTTTTTTAACAAAACAAAGACTTTTTTATTTAAAACTAAAAAATCAATAATCTTTAAAATGGTTGTTAATTACACTGTGCTACAAAAAACACAAAATCAAATATACTTTTAAAATTTCGTGTTTTCTTCTTGGTTAACAAAAAAAGAAATGATTTTATTTTTTAATTTTTTTGACACATAATTTTTTTTCAATTCCTGAGAACCAAAATGTAATGAAGCTTTGATTGCAGAGAACATGTTTCACAACAATTTTCACTTAACTTGTTCTAAATAATTAAAGTGGAATAGTGTATGATTACCGAAAAACCTGTTCTAGAACAAGTGTTGTCAGAATCGGTTCTGAAAAATTTTCCTGGGTAACTTAAATAACACTGCACAACAAAATCAAATTTTTTTCCAAAATTACAAGGTCAGACCAAAAAATTTTGATAGAAGAGACAAAAAAAAAGAATACACGTGTATCGGCGTTTTGAAAGTTTACATCTGGGTTTCATTTTAGGGGGAGGTGAAGTGTCCCCCAAATGCAAATGTTGTATTGTCAATCGTCATTGAATATCGAGTGAAGCTTACGTTTAAAGTATATGGTGTGTTCAGCAAATTTATATAAAATGTTACGGAGAACATTTTTGTGGAATATATTAACCCTCTAGCTCCTCAAGATAAGGGTCTTTTTTGTCCTTCTGTTCAAAAAGAGCAAAAAACGCCATTAAAACAGGGCACGGTGCCCTGGAGAGGATTTAAATAAAATTTTGGTGTTACTCCAATTTTTAAGCGGATTATGTTTTGTGACTATAAAAGAAAGAAAATGAGCCAAAAAAGAAAAAAAAGTACTAGGCGCTTTTATTTTGGCGGGCAAAAAAAGAATTATAAAAAACGAAAAAAGAATTTATTCTTTCAAATGCATTAACATTTTTTTATACAGATGAAAATTCATCGCATATTCACTTATCATTGAGATTTAAATATATTTGTGACACATTTTTTTAGACATGAGACTTAAAAGAATAATTTCACTATTTAGTGAGACTAAATCAAATTTCTTCTTTAATTTAATGAACATTTTAACTTTAGCAGTTACTTCACATTTAATATTGATCCTATTTCTAGATTTTGAAGAAGAGAAGTTACCCCAACAATACAAACAAATTTTACAAACGAGTTTTGGTGAAATAAACAAAATTAAAAAATTATATTTAGTCCATCCATAAGATTGACAACAAAGAAATAGTCCCAACTACATTCTGCATCTCTTTTCAAACTATTTATATTGTTTTACTCTTCCTTAGGCACTGCATACGCATTTTGCAATGGTTTTTACTATCGTTTTCTGTTTTTTTTTTAGTTTTAAAAAAACATATTTAACAAAAAAGAATAAATTCTTTTAAAATGATATGACCCACTAATGTCTAAAGTGAGGAAACTTTGTGTTTTGCTGTCCGTCAGAGTAGTACACTGAAAACATTTAAGATTTTACAATTTTAAATAATTTACAAGGACATATTTCATTTTGTTTAAATTAATAGTGAAATTATTATTTTAAGTCTCATATCTGGAAAAATAAGTTATATATATATTTAAATCTCACTGATAAGTAAATATGCGATGAATTTGTATGCGTATAAACAAATTTTAACGCATTTGAAAGAATAAATTTTTTTTTGTTTTTTACAAATTCTTATTTTTGCCCGCCAAAAAAAAAAGCGCCTAGTACTTTTTTTTCTTTTTTGTCACATTTTCTTTCTTTTATCGTCTAAAAACATAATCCACTTAAAAATTGGAGTAACACCAAAATTTTATTTAAATCCTATCCAGGGCACCGTGAGGGGTTTAGGGGGTTGAAATGTTCCGAAAAAATATTCGCCGTAAAATTTTACTATAAGTCCTTGAATACACCAAAACGGAAAACTCAACCAAAAAGTCAGAAATAAGACACAACAAAAGATATCATAGGGTTAATTTCGCATTTATTAAGAAAACCGAGTAAAGCCTACGTTTAAAGTATATAGTGTGTTCAACAAATTTATGTAAAATGCTACGGAGAACATTTTTGTAGAATATGTTAACCCTCTAGCTCCTCAAGATAAGGGTCTTTTTTGTCCTTCTTTTCAAAAAGAGCAAAAACCACCTTTAAAACAGGGATTTAAGGGGTTTAAATGTTTCTCTAAAATATCCGCCGTTAAATTTTACTATAAGTCCCTGAACACACCAAAACAGAAAAGTCAACAAGAATGTCAGATATAAGACACAACAAAAGGGAGCTTAGGGTTAATTTCGCATTTATTAAGAAAATTGGGTAAAGCTTACGTTTAAAGTATATGGTGTGTCCAGCAATTTTATGTAAAATGTTACGGAGAACATTTTTGTAGAATGTGTTAACCCTCTAGCTCCTCAAGGTAAGGGTCTTTTTTGTCCTTCTTTTAAAACAGAGCAAAAACAGCATTAAAACAGCTATTTAAGGGGTTAAAATGATCCGCAAAAATATTTGCCGTGAAAGAGACTTATAGTAAAATTTCACGGCGAATATTTTTGCGGAACATTTTAACCCCTTAAATCCCTTTTTTAGTGGCGTTCTTTGATCTTTTTTAAAAGAAGGACAAAAAAGACCCTTATATTGAGGAGTTAGAGGGTTAACATATTCTACAAAAATGTTCTCCGTAATATTTTACATAAATTTGCTGAACACACCATATAATTTAAACGTAAGCTTTACCCGATTTTCTTAATAAATGCGAAATTAACCCTATGCTCTCTTTTGTTGTTTCTTATATTTGACTTTCTGGTTGAGTTTTCTGTTTTGGTGTGTTCAGGGACTTATAGTAAAATTTCATGGCGGATATTTTTGCGGAACATTTAAGCCCCTTAAATCCCTGTTTTAATTGTGTTCTTTGATCTTTTTTAAAAGAAGGACAACAAAGACCCTTATCTTGAGGAGTTAGAGGGTTAACATATTCTACAAAAATGTTCTCCGTAATATTTTACATAAATTTGCTGAACACACCATATAATTTAAACGTAAGCTTTACCCGATTTTCTTAATAAATGCGAAATTAACCCTAAGCTCTCTTTTGTTGTTTCTTATATTTGACTTTCTGGTTGAGTTTTCTGTTTTGGTGTGTTCAGGGACTTATAGTAAAATTTCATGGCGGATATTTTTGCGGAACATTTAAGCCCCTTAAATCCCTGTTTTAATTGTGTTTTTTGCTCTTTGTGAAAATAAGGACAAAAAAGACCCTTATCTTGAGGAGCTAGAGGGTTAACATATTCTACAAAAATGTTTTCCGTAACATTTTACATAAATTTTCTCAACACACCATATACTTTAAATGTAAGCTTTACTCGATTTTCTTAATAAATGCGAAATTAACCCTAAGATCTCTTTTGTTGTGTCTTATTTCTGACTTTCTGGTTGAGTTTTCCGTTTTGGTGTATTCAAGGACTTATCGTAAAATTTTACGGCGAATATTTTTTCGGACCATTTAAACCGCTTAAAACCCTGTTTTAATGGCGTTTTTTGCTCTTTTTGAAGAGAAGGACAAAAAAGACCCTTATCTTGAGGAGTTAGAGGGTTAACATATTCCACAAAAATGTTCTCCGTAACATTTTACATAAATTTGCTGAACACACCATATACTTTAAACGTAAGTTTCACTCAATATTCAATGACGATTGACAATACAACATTTGCATTTGGGGGAAACTTCACCTCCCCCTAAAATGAAACCCAGATGTAAACTTTCAAAACGCCGATACACGTGTATTTTTTTTTTGTCTCTTCTATCAAAATTTTTTGGTCTGACCTTGTAATTTTTTTTTGTGTTGTACAGTGTAATAAATAATTACGGAAAATTTACTTGGCCAAAAAAATAAATACGTAAGCGTCCAACCTGAATCAAATTGCGTCGCGTAAGGCGTAACGCCCAATAATTTTTCGTTTCTAATATTTAAATGTGACGTACCTAAATCAAACGGACGTAAAAATTTAAAATTTGATGTGTTTGTTTTTGTTTTTTTTTACGTCTTGCGCGACGCAATTTGATTCAGGTTCGACACTAAAACAAACAAATTTATTTGATTATCAAATAAATAAAATAAAATTTTAACAAAAATGAAAATGTGTGGAGCAACATGGACATTAATAGACATTTGAAGCATCCGAAAATAGTCTTGGAGATTGGCCATTAAAGAGCTGAGTGGGTGAGAAAATTTAAAATAAATCTTCAAGGCAAACAGCGCTCAAAGTTCAAAGAAATTACGTTTTTGATCAAAATTCATATCGTGGAACTATATTCAATTTGAGCTATCTGCTCGGTTGACGAAAATGAGTTTTTGATGGCAAAATGTTCGCTGGCATAAGTGTCATCTATGGTATTAATTTCAGAACAAAAAAATTATTTTAAGACTATTTTATTCCAAAAATAGCATGAGCTATGTATGTGAAACCATGTTTTTTTATAAATAAAAATTTGAGCTATCTACAGTTTAGTTTACTAGGGTAAACTTTAAAATTAAATTTTTTTTTTATTATCACTTTTTATATGGTGTTTCCATCAATAAAAATAATGGCAGTTTTTTTTTTTGAAAGTTTCAACTCCATTCCGCGGTTAAAAACGCGGTTTTTGACCCATATTTCGATGCGGAGCAAAATCGGTTGAAATTTTTGCATATTTTATTTGTCTATTCGATTGTACAGCAAACACAAGAGTTTAGACATTTTTCGCAAGCTTCATGAAGGTTCCAAATAATGGCGATAAAGCGCGAAAAAATCGATGATTTAAAAAAAAATTAAAAAGTATTTTTTTTAACACTTGTAACGGAAGGGCTTTAAAAACTGAGAAATATGGTACCAAATTCACATTTTTAGCATAATCCGTTAAAAAGTTATAAAGCTTTAAAGTCTATATTTAATGAGCTATCTGCTTAGGTTGATTAATTTCAAATAAAAAAGGTTGAGCTATCTGCTGTAACTCAGCGAATAATACGAATTTTTACAAACAAAGCACGTGTAAAATTTAGTAGTAATTATTAATTAATATTGTAAAAGATCGGCCGACAAAAAGTTTAAAAATACGCGAATGCGACGGTTTTTTTGCTCTCCTGAAAAGTTATATTTTTTTAGATAGCTCAAATTGAATATAGTTTAACGATATGATGTTTTTGTAAAAGTTGGCTCAAAATTTATTGAATTTCGCGTAATATTTTAATAATTCCAAAAACCACGATTTCGGCCCACAGATGCTTCTTTCTGTTATAAGTTCCTGTTCGACTTTTTGGAAAATATCGTGAAAAACTTTGAAATCCTTGTGCAAATTATGGAATAATATTTTATGGTCCTAAAACATGCGATTTTGGCATAGATTCTGATTACTATTTTTTGATCAAAGTCGCGATTAATATTTTTCATATTTTTTCCAAAATCAGCATTATGTGCAAAATGGTCATTGTCACTTTTCTCAAAGTTTATTTCCGGATGCCTCCTTTTTATAATGTCTATTATTATGATATGGCTTTAAATTTCAGAAATCTTCTGTAGATTATAAAAACATATTTTATAATTCTAAAACATGCGATTTTGGTGCAAATATTCTAATAAGCATTTTTGGCCAAAAATCGGTATTTAAAATTTTTCATATTTTCTCTAAACCAGTCTTTAATGCCAACGTCCGTTTTGGATAAAATCTTATTTTTAACACTCAGCTCTTCAATACATACATATTTGTATAAAATTTATTGAATAAAATAAAAATTGAAATAAAAGTTATTTTTCGATCAAATAAATAAATCAACAAATAACTTTTATTTTAAGGTTGAAAATAAAAATCCAAAAATTAACCGAAAATTGTGAATAAAAAAATAAAAAATAATTTTAAGACATCTTTGCAGTTTTTTGTTAATTTTTGACTAAAATGTGCCTTCACATGTTTATTGTTATATAATTAACAATTTTTTGAAACATTTTTTCTGCGATTTTTATAAAATCATAACGGTTATTTTTGGTCCCTGAAAAAAACATTAAGAAATAAAATTTCAGAAATCTAACAAAATTATTAGCAAAATTTAAAGTTTTTTTTTTTACTTTTTCGGGACGAAATTTGAAGTTTAGCTAAGATTTACAAAATTTTTTTACTTTTTTCTTGACGAAAGGAAATGTGAAACAAAACACCGACAGTATTAAGAACCGGGAAATGTGGAAAAAAGTACTGTATTTATTTATAATTACTAGGGATGAGATTTTCATGCACTAAAAAATCGAAAATATGCGCTTAAAATATGCGCTAAAATATTCAAAATATGCACTAAAAAACCTTAAAATATGCACTAAAAAATAAAATGAGTACAATAAAAATCTTGTTTTTATAGGAAAAATTTCTCAAAAAGCAAAAAATAAGGCCGGGTTTAAATAGTAACATTTAAAACTTTATATAAGCAAGAATTTTTTTAAAAATTAAGAAAATCTTGAAACAAATAAAAAGAAAAAACATTTTTTTCTTATTTTCAAAATAACATTTTAAATAGTTTTTGGAAAAAATAAATTTCAATTTGTGTTTTTGCTAATTTATGTCAAAATATGCAAAAATATGCACTTAAAAGTTCGAAATATGCACAAAATATGCATTTAAAATCAAAATATGCAAAAATATGCATTTTCACCAAAATATGCAAAAATATGCAAAAACAAATCGATGCCATTTTAACGCAAATTTCTTGATTCGGAAAGATAATTGGTCGATATCGTTTTTAAACTATCGACAAAAAACATGCATTTGCATAGAAATCTCATCCCTAATAATTACTATTAATTACATATTTTTGTTTTTTCATAGTAAAATAACATCATAGAAAAGAGTAGAAGTCCAGCAGTGTTGTATATCATTTATTTTCCTATATAAAGACAAAACGCTACTTCTACCTCAGTTCAATTGGATAATGTGTTTATTAAAAGAGTAATTTGTCACTTATAGCATTCAATGTATTGTTTAAATTTTTTATTAACGTTTTTTAAAAATAATACGCAGGATTGATAGTTTATTATTTTATTTTGGTATTATTTTTGTAGTTCTTCTTAATGTTCTGTTGTTTTTTTTAAACGTCAAAAGTCCTTAAACCTTATTTCAGAATTAATGACATTTCGTTTATCGTGCAACTGTTGACAAGTATGGACGTGTTTTAGTTTGACTCCGTGCTATTAATTGAATTACTGAAATTGTTCGTAATAGGTTTTGTTCGCTATAGGTAGTTTTGTGATATTTTTATGACCACATCAAGAAAAATAAATATATGGACACAAGAGATACCGATTTAATTCGAAGATCTGCCTCATCGACTGGTGCTGGTCCTAGCACTGGTCTTAAGGTTGCGACCTTGAAGTCCGGCCTTGGTTCTGGTAGGGGTTCTCAGCCCAATATTGGTGGCTAAAAGAAAAAGAAACTTAAGCCATCAAAGGTCAGGCACAGCCAGAGAAGGCTTTGGTTAAAAATAATTAACAGACTAAGCCAACTCGATGGAACGAAGACGTGAGAGGGCATCGCTATCATGGGCGAACGGGGTCATTGAAGAACAGGGCAAATTTTCGGCAATGCGCGCATCTGCCAAACAGAGCGCTGTTTCGGCCTCGTCATCGAAGTGTGGTAAAAAGTTGCGCTCGCCCGACGAGAAACCTCTACCCTAAGAGATGTAAGGTGACCGGCAACTTCTGGACTCAATCTTTCATTGAAGTGGTGAAAGGTAAATTCGTTAGGGCTGTGATCAACAAGGAGAATGGGGATTGCCCCAAGGGACAAGTGGCAATCCCCTGGCCATAATTAGCCAGAATTATGGCCTGGAGTCAGACTGGCAGTTGTGAAAAACATGATATCCCATAGCAACTCAGAGCTCATGCATGGATTCCAAAGGCTACAAGTGACGCTGAGGTCATTCTAAAGATGATAGAAGTCTGCAATCCTGACCATCCAACTCAGGATTGGCAAATTGCCTGATTGGGTGAGTTGGAGAGTTCTCGTCATCAAGCAGTGGTCTTGGTTAATGAGAAATAACTTCCACTTTTAGCCAAGACTGACGGCATTATTATATTTGGATTTTTTTATATAAGAGTTAATGTCTATGACCTCTGGTCGCCCTTGTAGACATTAGAAGTGAATCTGGAAAAGCTTGATATTCAGCTGACCGATATGATAGGCTGATGGGAGATGCATCAGGTAACGAACGCGACCTCTGTGGTGACACGGAGGATATAGCTGGTGCCACGATTGGTGACATTCTGGTCGAGACCCATGCAGTGAAGAATTCAGACCAGATGGGACACACATCTGGCTTTTTCGAAACCGACTCTGGGGACAAATGCGACCTTTATGATAACACGGAGGATGAAGCCAATTACACGGTGGTTGGAAGGATGGTGGAAAAAAAGCAAGATGTTGCGGGTCCTACAAATTAACCTCCATTACTGTAAGGCAGCCTCAGTTGCACTCTTGCTGCGCCTGACGACAGGAGCAGTTTACTTGGTTTTAATCCATGAGCCATGGGTGCGGGGTGGTAGGGTTTGCGGATTGAAGACCCCTGGGTTTAAGTTGATGGTTGCCAAGGGTGAGGGCTCACCATTAGCCTGCGTCTTGGTGAAAAATGGCTTAACCCTGCTGTTAGGTTAGAAAAAACTTACGGATGTTAGGTTAGTGGACCATTTGGTCCATACTTAATATTCAAACAAAATAACAATTTAATATTATATTTGTATATATTTTTGATCATTTCTACCTAAATACGATTATTTTAAGCTTAACTCAACGTTAGAGATGGGTGCGTGAGTGAATTTTGGGTCACGCTCACGCAAGAAATATTATAATCGCTCATGAATCACTCACTCGATTTTTTTCTTTACTCACGCTCACTTACTACTCACGTCAGTAAGACTAAAATAAGTTACGATCATGCGTGACTCACGTGATTCATAATTACGCTCACCCCAATTCACTCAATATTCACTTACAAATACACAATTTTAAGGAAATTAAAAAAAAAATCATTTATTAGCAGACCGTTAATTTGAATTTTAACTGATTGCCAAACGAAAAATAAAAATAAAACTATAAATAAAACCGAAAACAACACAAAAAAATTATATTGAATCACGCAAGAAAAATGGCACTCACGCAAAAATTAGGCTCGATTTCTAATCACTCACACATAAAAGTTTTGGAATCACACTCACTCAAGCATGATTCTCGTAATTAACTAGACTTTCGCTCGAGCGTGAGTCACGCGTGATTCACGAGAACCACGCAAATCACGTGACCAGCACCCATCTCTACTCAACACAGCTAATGTAAACATTTGTTGAAGGATTCCCTTTTTTCATATTCTTTACTTTAGAGATTGTTTTGTATTACAATTCAACAAAAGGTACATATGTTAGTTTTGTTTTTTCCTATAATTTCTAATGATTCATCTCATTTAGGTTGCGTGGATATTGCTGATCAAATGGTTGGTTCCTACAGCACAAAACGCGCAAGAAATCGATGGCCTAACGTTGTATTTGCAAACATACTTGATATCCCAGCAAAACCCTAAACATGGTAACGGTTATGTAATGCATTACCATGTAATGCATAGCCAAAAAAAAATAAAAAATGTGCATTTATTTTCGCCTACCGCTTACCATAGGCATTCACTATATTTATTTTTCATGCATTATGTAAAACTCATACATTACTTTGAGTGACATCCCAAACAAAAGGAATCAATCAAGTATAGGGTTTTGTAAGGTTGCCTTATTCTATACTGGATTAATGATTTTTGTTTGGGATAAGAAAAACACAAAAAAGTTATGCATATGGTAAGCGATAGGGAAAAAATGCATATTTTTGTTTTTTTCTGCTATGCATTACATGGTAATGCATTACATGGCCGTAACCATTTTAAAAGTTTTGCCGAAATACCCGCTTTGAACGTGCATCCTATTTTCTAAAATCGACGTTTCATGGGCTCCGGCTATCGAAATCGCAGGTGAAAATATACTATGGACCAAATGGTCCCTTAACCTAAGAAACGTAACTTTTTATTTTTCTCAGTCCTGGTTTAAGTCAGAACCTAGATTTTTTGTAAATAACATTGCTTTATAAAAAGACTCCATGAGCAAAAAATATAAGCTAGTATATATCACCGTTCAAAAGTAACAAAGGAAACAATCCAAAAATTGGACCAAATGGGCTTAACCTAACAGCAGGGTTAAATATATTCTTTTTATCAACTTTCAGTGATAAGAATGTTGTAACGACTAGCTTAGAGTTTGATGGAAAGTATATTTGGCTCGCCTTTGTGTATTTTCCTTCGCCGGGGCCAATACCCCCGGAGAAGTTGGGCAGTCTGATTCGGGAGCCTGAATCTAGGGCACACCAGTTAGTAGTGTGCTGTGATGCTAATGCACATCATTCGACATGGGGTTCTTGATTTTTTTTTTTTTTTATGACTGGAGAGTTTTGGAAGAGCATTCTTTCTCAGATCATCGCTACATTGAGTTTTTACTCAGGGAGCGTGCCCCGGTTGAGACAGTCTCTAGAAATCTGAGGAGAACAAACTGGGTGAAATATAGGGAGACTTTTTCTTTGCTTTTGGGTGAAGTACCCTTATCTAAACCGCAAAGTTTGGCGGAAATTGGCTGTCTGGTTGACCATATAAAAAATGTTTGTAATAGGTGCCTGGATGCGTTTTGCCCTTCTTCAAAGCCTAGAGGAAAAAAGCAACCTTGGTGATCAAATGAGTTGCAGACGAGCAGAGATTTTTGCAGAAAGCTCTTTAATAAGGCTAAATCTTCAATCAAATCCTTGGTTTACACCAAGGACGGTCGACTTTATAAGGATATGCAGAATTTCGAAGTGGGGACATCAGATAGTTATGCTGCAAAAATGAAAAACAATCATGCTGCAAAAAAAAAAAGATTATGCTGCGAAAAAAGTATAAATTATGCTGCAAAAAACAAGAATTTTTTTTTTTAAAATAAGGTTAATGAAATTTTTTTTTTAAATGTCAAAATTTAAAGAATTTTAAGACAAAAATTACAAAAATAATTACTTAAAATATAAACTATGAAAAATGGGTAAAAAAAATTCAAAAAATTTTAATTGAAAAAAAATGTTCACCACTTTTCATGAGTTTATTTTTTTAGTAATTTAAAAAAAAAAAATCATTAACTTGATATTTATTTTTTTTTTTGCAGCATCATCTTTTTGATGCAGCATCATTGTTTTTCATTTTTGCAGGATAACTGTCTGATGTCCCCACTTCGAAATTCTGAACATCCTTATAAAGTCGACTGTCCTTGATAAAGTCGACCGTCCTTTGTTTACATATAAAGTCGACCTTCCTTGCCTCAGAGTCTACGTGTGTTAACGCGATACGTCAGCAGCCACTTACAACGTAACCTGTTTAAGCGAAATGCAACTCTATTTCACTTCTACTCATTTCTATGAATAGCATAGACCAATCTTGAATTATAAAAAATACCCTTTTTAGTTTCATTATATAATGAGTTTTTTAGTGTCTGCTGCTGCATTGTGAAACTCTTAATGATCAAAACTGCTACTAATAATACAACTATTAATTGTATTTACTCCCTCCATTGAACGTACCCAATATAAAAATGGATAAATACAACTCGTACTTTTGTCCATAAACAGGATTTTTTGGCAATGGACATTTTTTATTTTTTTTTGTATAAATTAGAGTTTCGTGAGTGTGAGTCAACATAAGTGTGAGTAATCATAAGCTTGGGTGAGTGCACATTAGTTGTCTTGAATTTACTCACGTGAATGTGAATGAGTGTGAGTAGAATAAAATTTGCTCGTGAGTGAATGTCCGTGATTGGAAAAATAATGTCGTGAGTGATCGAGTATAAAATTGAGATTAGGGTATCAGGAAGGCATTGGCATTCTAGGAATTATATGTTGCCCATATTACTATCAAATAGAGATTAGGTCATCAGGAAGACATTGGCATTGCATAAAAACTCTAAGAGGCTTTAGGTTTTCCTTAACGAGTTTACGAAAAAAATATTTTTTTTTTCATTTGGTGTTTTTATTTAGCTAATACGGCCTAAATTTCTTCATGTACTTCAAAAAGCATTTAATTCATTTTTTCCCAACGTTTCGTGAATTTTATGTTCAGTTTCTCAAGGGGAGGGACTTCTTTTGTTATAGGAATTATAGATATCGAATGGAGATTAAGTCATCAGGAAGACATTGGCATTGCGTGAAAACTTTAAGAGGCTCTAGGTTTTTTTTTTTCCTTAACGAATTTCCGAAAAAAATTAGTAGTAGTAATTTTTTTTTTTCAATGAACTTCTGGGAGGAACTTCTTTCGTTCTAGAAATTAAATGTTGCTCAAATTGATTTCGAATGGATATGAAGTCATCAGGAAGACATTTGCATTGCGATTAAACTCTAAGAGACTCTAGTTATTTTTTCCTTAACGAATTTACGAAATTTTTTTTTTTTTGTTGAATATCTGGGAGGGACTTCTTTTGTTCTAGGAATTACATGTTGCCCAAATTGATATGAAATGGAGATTAGGTCATCAGAAAGACATTGGCATTGAAAACTCTAAAAGGCTCTAGATATTTTTTTATTAACAAATTTGAGTGAAAAGTCCGTGCGACTCTAGTTTTTTAATAAAATGCAATTAAGTTTTTGTTTTGTTTTGTTAAAATTTTTGTATGGAAATTTTGCGAGGATATCAATAGTTCCGGCCATTGGATATACGTGCAAAAAGCTGGAGGCTCAGTTATTTTGGTCTTTTTAAGTTTTTATAAAAAAAATAGTTTCCTGAAAAAAAAAGAATTTGTGGTTATCTTTCGTGACTACAACCATGCAAGAAACATAAATTTACTAAAAAACCAACTCTACATACAATCAGCAAAATAAATGTTTACAGCAGTTAAATACTTTAACTAATTTGATTTTAAATTTCATATAAGATAACTTTTGAATTTTGCTATTGTGAATTACTCTATAATTTTGTAACAAATGAATTGTAGATATGTATGTATATGAATTTCAAAATACAACCTTGAGTTGTAAATAGATTAATTTCTTTCTTTTTTTTTTTTTTCTTTCCTTTTATGTGACATTTGGATCTTTGGCGGCTTCCAATGAGAAAAACCATAGAGAGCTCCCGAGGTTTCTTCGAAACAACGACAAGAACTTTCGGGCGCTCTCCTTTTGGTCATCTTATCGGAAACACCATCGTCATCCTACAATTCACTATTGTACATTGACTATTGAAATAAACCTGAAATAAAACAATGTAAGTTTATACAACGGAAAAAACAATAATTGATTCGTGTTTTTATTTTTGTTTGAAATAATTCCCAATTCAATCCCACATTTACTTTCTCCTAAGAGATTGCTAGTGCCTATCTGAACCATTAGGTTTCACCGCAGTTCGGCCTTCTAACACACGGTTCTTAAACCATATAATTAAAAGTCGCATTTTTTTGAAACTTTAATCCAATTTTCCTATTTTCCGCAAGTAGAATAAACATGGTCCTTCGAACCGGACAAAATAATGGATTTAATTTTGTTTTTGAAATCCAATGATAATTTTGTTTTAATTGTGTAAAAAATTTATATAAAAAACTTACAGTTTTGTAAATTTTACCACTGATGATGTTTGTATGGCATTGACTTTGTTGTCGACCAGATTTTATTTAAAGTGCCACACAAATTAATATGATATTGTTGTTTGTTTTGTCTGGTGGTTAAAACTAGAGACGTTTATTAGTTTTCCTTGTTGTTGATAAAAGTTCCGTACAGCCTAAAAACTGTCCTGGCAAATACCGGCAATCACCGTTGAATCTTGTGAACAATTACAGATATCGTCTTCGTGTTCGAATATTTATTTTTTGTATTATTTTGGGGAAAAAAATTCAACTAGTTAAGGCTTTACCACTTAACAAATAATTAATTTCGCTGATACTTCTTCTAATGGATATTCTATGTTTCCTTTTTTCACATTTAAAAATTCATATAGGTTTTTCTTTTATAATTTGTTATTATAATTACGGGGAAAAAATGTGTATTTAATTTTTATTTCTTTTTTGTCGTGTACTTGTTTTAATGTCGTACAAAAAACGTGGTTTTGTTAGTTATGACAACTGACAAATAGAAAAAGAAGAAAATCCAGAAAGAGCAAAAAAACAGAGATGGCAAGAAGTTAAAGTTTTTGTTGCCAACTTTTAACTTGCTAGTTGTGAATTATTCACAATATTTACAATGATTACTAAAGTATTAATAATTAAAATTTCGTAAATAAATTTTTCATAAAATTTTTTAAGAAGTGGATTATTTTTCCTCTGGATTAAAGGAGCTTCGAAGGACCATGGTTCGGAAAAGACTTTTATATCAAAATCGTTACAGCAACGGCTTAGGCTTCCAACTGAGTCTAAAAGCTACCAAATTCGTGGAATCGGCGGTAGTGTCGTTGGAAATTCTAATTCTATTTGCAAGGTCACTTTATTTTCTCAGAAGTATAGTCGACACGCAGATATACACGCCATAGTTATACCTAAAATTTCTCGATTACTACCAAGCGTCTCAATTTCTCAAGCAAGCTTCTCTTTTAATGAAATTTCAGAACTGGATCTAGCCGATCCGAATTTCAATCATCCTGGTCAGGTTGATATATTACTTGGTAGTAATGTTATACCTAATTTATTACTAGACGGTGTTAAAACCGTAAGCAATTCACTTCTCGCACAGTCTACCATATTTGGGTGGATCATAAGTGGCCCAGTCTCAATAGAAACAGTTTCTTCATTTTCAATTGGGGCCACAGAAATCTCCGAAGATCCAATTGGGACACAATTGAGATTATTTTGGGAGCAGGAAGAAGTTCAATCTAATCGTCCCATATCAAAAGAAGATGAATTTTGCGAATCTCTATTTACAAAAACCACAGTCCGCCATCGAGATGGGCGGTACGTAGTAAAATTACCGTTTAAAACTTCTTTTCCGCATGATCTGAAACTTGGGCCATCTCGTAGTCAGGCCATGTCTCAATACCTTAGAATGGAAAAGTCTCTTAAGTCAAAACCCGATTTGGAAAAAACATATCAACTTGTGTTGAATGAATATCTCACGCTAAATCATATGAAACCCTCTTCGGGTACTGAAATATATTCCCCTGAATCATATAGCTCCTTTTATTTACCACATCATTCTGTGGTTAAACCAGAAAGCCGAAGCACTAAAGTAAGAGTAGTTTTTAACGCTTCTAAAAGCACAAATTCCGGTAATTCTCTTAACGACATTCTCCATGTTGGCCCCACTTTACAAGCGGACTTAATGATGTTACTTTTAAACTGGAGACTTTATAAATTTGTTTTTAACGGTGACATTGAGAAAATGTACCGTCAAATCCTCGTTCACGACGAGGACTGCCAATTCCAGAGAATTTTATTTCGTCAAATTCCGGAGGGGCCCATTGCAGATTTTACTCTAAGAACAGTTACATTTGGAGTGAATTGCGCCCCATATTTAGCAATAAGAACCCTCCATCAATTGGCCGAGGATTCCGAACAAAATTATCCACGAGCGGCACATATTTTAAGAAAAGAGACATATGTGGACGACATTTTGTCAGGTTCTCACGACCTGAAGTCCTCTCTTGAATCCTTAGCGGAAGTTATAAATGTTCTTAACTCAGCAGGCTTTCCCTTAAAAAAGATCACTTCCAACAGCCCCGAAATTTTAGCATCTGTACCTGAATCTAGTGTTTTGGACTCTGAATTTCTCAAATTCAAGGAGACCAGTGCTACGAAAACTCTGGGAATTCAATGGAATGCCCTTTCCGACTGTTTTTCATATACCGTTGAAGCTCCTGAAATTGTTGAATCGATTACTAAGCGAAAAATCTTGTCTTCCGTCTCTAAGCTATTTGATCCAGCTGGCTGGATCTCTCCAGTGATCATAACATCCAAAATTCTTTTACAACAGCTTTGGTTAGAAGGGAGTGATTGGGATGAATGCGTAAAGCCAAATACTTTGATAAAGTGGAATCAATTTGTTGAAAATCTCCATATAATTCCCGAGATAAAAATATCTCGTTGGGTTAATTTTTCCCCTGTGACGTTGATTCAGGTACACGGGTTTTGCGATGCCTCGGAAAAGGCCTATTGTGCAACGGTATATCTTCGTATCCAACTACAAAACACAGTATCATCACATCTTTTAGCCTCTAAAGGCAAAGTAGCACCCATAGATCCAGTCAGTCTTCCCCGGCTGGAACTTTGCGGTGCGGTACTTCTATCTAAGTTAATAAAGAAGTTGTTGGTTTCCCTTCCAATTCATACCTACGATCTATATCTTTGGTGTGACTCCTCAATAGTATTAGGTTGGTTGGAAAAGCCTCCCTGTGCTTGGAAAACCTACGTGGCCAATAGGACTGCTGAAATAATACGAAACGTAGGTAATATTTCATGGCGACACGTCAGATCAGCTGACAACCCTGCGGATTTGGGGTCTCGTGGGTGCAGCCCTCAAGAACTGATCGATAATAGTCTTTGGTGGCATGGACCAGTCTGGCTTACAAGCCCCCCCGAAGAATGGCCAAAGTCCATAATAAGCCACGAAAATCCCCCTGAGATCAAAAAAGTTGAAGTCTACCACATAGTTCAAGACGATGACGACTTTTTAAGTCGCTTTTCCAAATGGGACAGGGCTATTAGAGTAATTGCATATATTTATCGATTTTTTTACAAACTCTCAAAGCAGCCCCATGATTTTAATACGCATACAATAAGCTCTAAAGAATTCCGTCAAACTAAGGAGCGATTAATTATCTTAACACAAAAAAGATATTACCCCAAGGAAATCCACGCTCTGGAAAATTCTCAACAAATTTCTAAAAAAAGTCCTCTTTCCCCATTGAACCCTTGTCTTGACAAAAATCATGGAATGATGGTAGCAAGTGGCAGAATTTCTAACGCGGATTTCTCTCGGAAAGAAACTCATCCCATAATTCTCCCAGTAAAGTCAAAGTTTTGTGAACTATTCATTTCTTACACGCATAACCTTCTTATGCATGCTGAACACAATCTTATGATAAGAGTGGTACGGGGTGAATATTTTGTATCGCGGCTCAGATCTGCGGTAAAAAAGTGTATTCGCCAATGTGTGACATGCACTATTTATAAACAAAAATTGCAGTCCCAGATGATGGCTGCACTTCCACTTGAGAGAAGTACTTTTTCTCTCCCCTTTTATATTACTGGAGTAGACTTCGCCGGTCCGTTTCAAACGAAAACGTCTATACTCCGCAATGCCCCATATCATAAAAGTTACGTCTGCTTATTCGTGTGTTTTAGCACTAAAGCTATTCACTTGGAACTTTGTTCGGATTTATCATCAAAGTCTTTCCAAACTGCCTTCACTAGGTTCGTCGGACGGCGTGGTTTACCCAGTAAAGTAGTGTCTGATCATGGCACGAACTTTGTTGGAGCGGAGAAAATCTTGAGCTATGAATTTACACAGTTTCTAGAAACAGTTTCAAGCGATATAGGTAAAAATTATGCCGCTCATGGCTTTGAATGGTCGTTTATCCCTCCAAACGCTCCTCACATGGGCGGTCTCTGGGAAGCCGGGATCAAGTCATTTAAAATGCACTTTAAAAAAGTAGCAAAAAATTATAAATTTACATTTGAAGAGTTCACCACTCTTCTAGCTCGCATTGAAATGGTGTTAAATTCTAGACCGCTGTCCCCAATGACAGATAACCCTGAAGAGCTATTGGCCCTCACTCCTGGGCATTTTCTACGTGGAGCTCCACTCGTCGCACTTCCTGAAGTCACCGGTGATTCCCTCAGCTTAATTGACCGCTGGGAAAGATTGAAGTATATGCATCACCAATTCGCTCAGCGGTGGAAAGACGAATATATTAAAGAACTCCAAAAGAGATATAAGTGGAAAACCGCAGAACCAAATATAGAAGTTGGACAGCTCGTTGTCATCAGGGATGATTCGCTTCCTCCTTGCGAATGGAGACTTGGTCGGGTACAGATAGTCCACCCAGGCAAAGATGGTCTGGTGCGAGTGGCGGATGTGAAAACTCAGAACGGCGTGATTTCAAGACCTATCGTTAAGTTGTGTGTTCTCCCCTGTAATGCACCAGTGGCATCCCAAAGTATAGACACATAACCAACAAATAATGCATTCATTTTATCTCACATTACTCTTTTTTTTTAAATTTTTTTTCCACCTTCGTCTCCCAGTTATTTCAAACATTAACACAATAACCACAATTAGTTTTCCATACGATTTTATTCATTCCACAGGTCATCCCAAAATCAACACAGATCACCCCGAGATCCAGCGATTCATTTATGTCTGGTATGTAAACGTAACCGCTACCACTCTTTACGTCATTGTAAGGTATTCAGAAAGATGAACGTAGAAGGTCGTCGACGATCTGTTCGGCGTTATGGCTATTGCCGGAACTGTTTGGCCCGATCACACACCACCCCAGAATGCGACTCAGCCACGGTATGCTCTAGGTGCGGACGAGAACATCACACCCTCCTCCATTTGTCTGAGCCCAGGCTTGACCGTAAGCAGAAGAAACCGCAACCTCGTGAACACCATCGCAATGGTCAACAGCATCAGCACCAACAAAACCAACCATTGCACACCGGTCGACACACACGACAATTTGGTCATCGTCTGCAACCCCGTTCTTTAGCACCACCAAATCGCACCAATGCCTTGCCTAATACCACTAGTCCAAGAAGAATTCTTCGTGGAGCTTTGCGTGCTTTAGAAAGACTGGCACAAAGCCTATAATGTTGTTCTTACAGATCAAGGGGCGGAGAATGTTTACAGCAGTTAAATACTTTAACTAATTTGATTTTAAATTTCATATAAGATAACTTTTGAATTTTGCTATTGTGAATTACTCTATAATTTTGTAACAAATGAATTGTAGATATGTATGTATATGAATTTCAAAATACAACCTTGAGTTGTAAATAGATTAATTTCTTTCTTTTTTTTTTTTTTCTTTCCTTTTATGTGACATTTGGATCTTTGGCGGCTTCCAATGAGAAAAACCATAGAGAGCTCCCGAGGTTTCTTCGAAACAACGACAAGAACTTTCGGGCGCTCTCCTTTTGGTCATCTTATCGGAAACACCATCGTCATCCTACAATTCACTATTGTACATTGACTATTGAAATAAACCTGAAATAAAACAATGTAAGTTTATACAACGGAAAAAACAATAATTGATTCGTGTTTTTATTTTTGTTTGAAATAATTCCCAATTCAATCCCACATTTACTTTCTCCTAAGAGATTGCTAGTGCCTATCTGAACCATTAGGTTTCACCGCAGTTCGGCCTTCTAACACACGGTTCTTAAACCATATAATTAAAAGTCGCATTTTTTTGAAACTTTAATCCAATTTTCCTATTTTCCGCAAGTAGAATAAACAATAAGAATGTAGTGTTGCAATTTTTGGTACTGATGTGTACTACTTTTCTTAAAAATTGGCGGGAAAAGGCGGGATTTCTTTAAAATTGGCAGGATTACCGTCAATATTCCGACGACAAAAGGTTAAGTTCCAGAAAAACAATGGACTTGTGTGCGACTGCGTTTAAAAACAAGTAAAAAAGTAAAAATCAGCCTTGCCGAATGTATGGATACACTCCACAATGTAAAAAATAAGATTCAAACAATTTTTTTTGGTGAAAAAAATCCGCGATTTTTTTTTGTTTTTAAATATGTTTGTACTTGTTTAAATACAGTCCAATATACAATTCTATTCATATATGTCAACCAGCTGCAGAATTAAAGCATTCTGCATTTTAAGGTTATGTTGTTCATAACTTTTGAAGCGCTTGACCTATATCACTCAAATGCAATACCAAACTTCTCGGGGCAAATAAGTAAATGTGTTAAGTTTCAGTCATATCTACATATGACAGACGGACATCGCTCACTCACAATCACGTGATTAAGATTGATTTCAGTCACTCTCACGCGTGAATCACGCTCTAATCTGCTTATGGACCCATCTCTAATTGAAATAAAAAACAAACAATATTATAAATTTGTACACTCAGAAAATTATGTAAGTTACTACATGTTAGTTAATTGTATATTTTACAGTAGTTAGTTGTTTTCAACTACAAAGCCAGTTGTTTCTGTATGAAAAATATCAAACAACTATTTCTGTTAGTTATTTAAAGTCGTTTTTTGAATAACTAACAAAAAAGTACTGTAATGTAGTAACAGTTATTAAAAGTAGTTAATTTTATTTCATTATCTCTGAAAAATTTTCAAAGTTTTTTCCAAAAAAAAATTTATTTTTTTTATTTTTCACAACTTTTTAAAAAAAAAGAACTTGGAAAAAATTTGGTCTTCAATTTTTTTTCTGAAAAATTTTTTGTTTATTTTATTTTTACTACATATTAGTTGTTTTGACTACAAATGTTAGTAATTTTTACTACATAAGTCAGTTGTTTTTTGTCAGTTAAAATAACTAACATTGTTAGTTGATTTAACTGAAAGAGTAGTTGACCCCAAAATAACTTACAAAGTAGTTATTTTAACTGACATTTTCAGTTGATTTTACTAACATACTTTTTTGAGTGTATGTAAATTTAAATAACTAACAGTACTGAATGGTAACAAATTTTATGTAAATAAAAAGAAATTTAACATAAAAAAAAATTTAACATAAAAACACAAAAAAAAGTTCAAAAGTGCTAAAAAAACGAAATTAAAAAAAAACTAAAAAACGAAATTGAAAAAAATTAATTAAAAAAACGTAACGAAACCAAAATATTATATATTAATTTGATTGTTCCCTCTCATGGCGCTCTCTGGTTTCTTGATCCTGATAGGGAATAACCTCATCATCATCACTAATGACGATTTAGTCGGTAACCGGGTGCTCTTTTTTGGGGGACTTCTTCTTTGATTTTTGTGGGTGCCTGAAAGGTTCGCGGCCTCCTCTACGTCCACCTCGGTTTTTCTACGCCAGCCTCCACCACCACGCCGGCCGCCATTTTCAATAATTATAAATTTCTGGAAAAAAAATATTAATTTATTACTACTTGTTTCTTGATCATGAGAGAAAACAGCCTCATCATCATCACTAATTACGATAAGTCGGTAACCGGGAGTTCTTTTTTTTGGGGGGGGGGGCTTCTTCGCTAATTTTTGGGGGTGTCTGTTCTACGTTCTTGAGGGTGTTCTTGGGGGTTGTCTGTTCTTCACGCCCACCTCGGCCCCCGCGGCCTTATCTACGTCGACCTCGGCCTCGGGGTTGTTCCCCCTCATGGCGCTCTTTGGTTTCTTGATCCTGATAGGGAACAACCTCATCATCGTCACTAATGACGATTTAGTCGGTAACCGGAGGTTCTTTTTTGGGGGCTTCTTCTATGATTTTTGGGGGTGCCTGGAAAGGTTCGTGGTCTCCCCCACGCTCCCCGTGGCCTCTTCTACTACCACCTCGGTTTTTCTACGCTAAATTTCTGAAAAAAAAAATATTATTTTACTACTCTCTTGTTTCTTGATCCTGAGAGGGAACTGCCTTATCATCACTAATGACGATTAAGTCGTTAACCGGGGGTTCTTTTTTGGAGACGGCTACTTCGTTAATTTTTGGGGGTGTCTGGAAAGGTTCGCGGCCTACCCCACGCCCCCCGCGGCCTTTTTTACGTCCACCTCGGCCTTTTCTACGCCAGCTTCCACCACCACGCCCGCCACCTTTTTCAATAACTATAAATTTCTGGAAAAAAAAATTTATTATTTTACTATTTTTTTTTTTAAATAAAATAATTGAAATATAGTTTGCGATATTTATTTTTTTAAATACAAATAAAATTTACTTACATACACCATGTTTGTCAATCAAAACTTCTAAACTAGTGATAATAGTGCATAGATATGTACTATTTTTTAGACAACAGTTATTAAATTTCTCTGTAAAAAACAGCAACAAAAAAATCCCTTATGAATCCATAATATCGTTAACTGAAATGCAAACAGACATAATAAAAACTTTAATATTTTTTATTTAATTTTATTTTCATGGTATTTGTACTCATATTCATTTGATACTACAATTAAAAAGTAAACTTAACTTATCAAAGCTCATATTAAACTTAGGATTACCAACCAGTTTTCAGACTAAATAGTATTTTTATACGTGCAGTTTTGAGATATAAATCATCTTTTCTATACCCTCCACCCACAGTATGCGGGGTATACTCACTTTGTCCATAAAGTATATGGGGCATTCCATGTGAAATCGGACACTTTGAAAAACTTTTTTTTTAGATTTTCCCAATTTATTTACAGTTTTTAGTACCCTTCGAAAACTCCATCGTGGTAAATTTTCAGATTTTTTTGATGACCCGTTCAAAAGATATCGAATTTTTAAAAATTGGTAGTTTGTTCCTTTACTCAAACTTCTTTTAATCATAACTTCTTCAATAATGGTTCAAATTTCAATTTTTTTTTTTCAAAATTTTTGTTTTTTTACGTACTTTTAAAAAAAAAATCGCAAAAAATTCTTAAAAGCGCTCTAGTAAGCGATTTTGAAGTTATAAAATTTAAATCTCATTTTTGAAAATGTTTGTACTCTTCGATTTTTTTTTTTAATTTTTTTGTGTAAAACTTCTATCAATTCTACAAATTTTTTGCCCAGGAGGATCGTGGGATAACAATTATTACTATTTTTTAAAATTTTTTGAAAAAATTTTATTGTAATTTTCCAATCTTAAAATCATTTCTACTGCTCCAATGGTGCTTCATAGAGGGGTCATTTATAAGACCGACCCCCATTAATTTTTACGTCTTAACATTTCTTTGGAACAAACTAATACCATATCTCCAATTTCTAAGGGGGCTCCCACACAAAACGACATTTTTTAAAATTTGTTCCAACCGCTCTAACTGCCCAAATAGTGCCCTTAGAGCAACAAAATGTATGACCGACCCACAATATTTTTTTAGTCCAAACGTTTTCTCTGAACACAAATACCCTCTATCTTTAACTGTTAAGGCGGTCCCCATACAATTTTTTTTATTTTTTGTAAATTTGTTTTATTTAATCAGCTTCTACCGGTCCAATGGTGCGTCCGAGAGGGGCCATTATTGAGACCGACCCCCATTTATTTTTACCCTACAACATTTTTTCAAAACATACCTACGCCCTATCTCCACTCCCCAAGTAGGCTCCCATACAAATAACAGTTGGAGCAAATTTTATAAAAATGTAATTTTGTATGGGAGCCTGCTTAGAGAGTTGAGATAGGGCGTAGGTATGTTTTGAAAAAATGTTGTAGGGTAAAAATAAATGGGGGTCGGTCTCACTAATGGCCCCTCTCGGACGCACCATTGGACCGGTAGAAGCTGATTAAATAAAACAAATTTACAAAAAATAAAAAAAATTGTATGGGGACCGCCTTAACAGTTAAAGATAGAGGGTAGGTGTGTTCAGAGAAAATGTTTGGACTAAAAAAATATTGTGGGTCGGTCATACATTTTGTTGCTCTAAGGGCACTATTTGGGCAGTTAGAGCGGTTGGAACAAATTTTAAAAAATGTCGTTTTGTGTGGGAGCCCCCTTAGCAATTGGAGATAGGGTATTAGTTTGTTCCAAAGAAATGTTAAAACGTAAAAATTAATGGGGGTCGGTCTTTTAAATGATCCCTCTATGACGCACTATTGGAGCAGTAGAAATGATTTTAAGATTGGAAAATTACAATAACATTTTTTCAAAAAATGTTAAAAAATAGTAATAATCGTTATCCCACGATCCTCCTGGGCAAAAAATTTGTAGAATTGATAGAAGTTTTACACACAAAAATTTAAAAAAAAATCGAAGAGTACAAACATTTTCAAAAATGAGATTTAAATTTTAAAACTTCAAAATCGCATACTAGAGCGCTTTTAAGAATTTTTTGCGATTTTTTTTTTAAAAGTACGTAAAAAAACAAAAATTTTGAAAAAAAAAATTGAAATTTGGACCATTATTGAAGAAGTTATGATTAAAAGAAGTTTGAGTAAAGGAACAAACTACCAATTTTTAAAAATTCGATATCTTTTGAACGGGTCATCAAAAAAATCTGAAAATTTACCACGAAGGAGTTTTCGAAGGGTACTTAAAACTGTAAATAAATTGGGAAAAACTAAAAAAAAAGTTTCTCAAAGTGTCCGATTTCACATGGAATGCCCCATATATATAACACTGTGCTACAAAAAACACAAAATCGAATCTCGTCGAAAAGATCACAAAAATGCCCATCAAACTTGCCAGACACCCCCAAATTTTAAATTTATTGTAAAAAAACGTTTTTTGTGACTTTTCTCACCAAACCACGTGTAACTTAAATATTTTTCAACCGATTTTTAATTTTTCTACTGTTTTGGATAGAAGAAGGATAGGGCTTTTTATGTGTGTGAATTGGTCTATACACAGAAAAAAACGAATTGTTATATTGACCCCCATATTTGTGAATACAGTTAATTTTTTCACTGAAAGTGCTCCAATACGGAAATTTGTAATATCAACTAAAGTTTGAAAATATTAATTGTTGAAAAACCAATTGATAAATGAGTTTGAAATAGTTCTCCTAAATTATTATTTGTATTGACAAACGTACAAAATCTTAAATTTTTTTTGTATGAATGTATTTTACTTTTATCGTTTTACCGTTTTTGTCTTATGTTGAAAATTCTTTTTTTTCGTTTGTTCTTTATTTCTTTCTTTTTTATATACACATGATTTAGTTTCGTTTTAGACAAACATAGCAATCGGTAAAAACTTGGAAACCAAATTCTGTAAAAAAATTATTCAAAAAATATACAGGCAATAACAAAACAATAGTTAACAAAACAAAATGTTTATATAAAAAGATTAATTTGTTTTCGAAATACATTTTTTAATAATATTTTCTATGAAATAATTTCAATTGCTGCCATACCCCTTGCTAGCTCAGATAAAACTAAATTCATAATCGTTTTTTTTTTTGTTAATTGTCTTCTTTTTTTATTGTCTGCTTATTTAAAAAGAAGTACAGGCACAAATAAAAAACAAACTACACGACGAGAGAGAGCATGTTGTCGTTATAGTATGTTTGTGTTTTTGTTTTATACTTTACAAAAGCTACCAAATTCCTTATAGACAGCAATTGTTAAAAAAAAAAATACGATTTTGTTAGATTGACAAAGTTCTGTATATTTATTGATTTAAATTGTTGAAAATCTTCTTTGTCTTATTGACAAACTGCCACTAATGATTTGTTGAAATTTTCCTTTCATTTTGAAATAAAATTATTTGACGTAGTTTGTTGAAAACAAAATTGAATTTTTGTATTATTGACTAACGGGATGCCGTTTTTACTAAATGTTTGGTTGATATCAGTATAAGACATTCACAATTGCTGTTTGTTGACTTGAATTTTATGATTTTATTTTCTGTGTACATAAAAGAAAGATATGTATTGATTTTTTCAACAATATCTAATTTTTTGTTATTTTTTGAAAATTTTTTGAGTTTATCGATTTTTTTCTGCTATAGTTTGTTCAACAACATTTATATTAATAAACGTATTCCTAAAGAAAATTTAATTGTGAATACGATGAACTTTATTCCAAAAAAATCGGATAACAATTGATAGAGTTGTGATAATTTTTCAAAAAAAGAAAATTAAAATTTTGTATGAAATTACCGTGCGGATAACCAAGGCAAAAAAAAAAATAAACGAGAAGTCGCGTATTATTATTTTATAGGTTTTCGACCTCCTGAATTCAAATTTGACTTTGAAATTGCGCTATCTTACTAAGTTTTTGATATATCAATATATGTTAAATATCTCAAAAACCTGACAAGATAGAGCAATTTAAAGGCCATATTCGGATTCAGCGCGCCAAAAACTTTTAAAAATATTGCACATGACCATTTATGATAAATTTATTTTTTTTGCCTGGGTTACCTGAATGGCGATTTCCTGCAAAATCTAAATTTTCTTTTTTAGAAAAATTATCACAACTCTGTCAATTATTATCCGATTTTTTAAAGATAAAACTTATCGTATTTAGAATTAAATTATCTTTAAAAAAATTGCTCATAAATATAAAGGTTGTTAAACGAACTATAGCAGAAAAAAATCGATAAACTCAAAAATTTTCAAAAAATAACAAAAAAAAATTGATTTTATAGAAAATATCAATAGATATCTTTCTTTTACGTATTGACCAATTCACACACATGGAAAGCCCTATCCTTTTTCTATCCAAAACAGTTAAAAAATTTAAAATTGGTTGAAAAATTTCTTAATTACACAAGGTTTAGTGAGAAAAGTCGCAAACTAACGTTTTTTGACAATAACTCTAAAATTTGAGGGTCTCTGGCAAGTTTAATGAGCATTTTTGTAATATACTCGACAAGACCAACAACCTATACTATGTCACATCAGAAGTATTTTTTCACTGTAGCACAGTGTTATTGATCAATGATTAATTTTAACTAATTTTATGAATGTTGTCCGTCTGTCACGATGCGTTCCATAATAAAAAAAGCTATACTCCTAAAGTTTGGCAAAAAATTTCATAATGTCATAGGCTGCCTAAGTTCGTGAATGGAACTAGTGGGAAAAAAGTTCCACCTTGAAGAATTAATCCAACAATTTTATGTCAGAAGAAGTTAAAAGTTCTGCACTTCAACCAAGGGGGAATAGAAAATATCATTTTTCCGTTCATATCTTTTTGTGTTAGTGATGTAAGAAAATAATTTAAATAATCAAAATGAATTCCTTATGTGTAAAAAGCATAATAAATTTAGTTGTAAACATTTATCGCGGAAGGGACTTTTCTAAACAACGCTAAATTTTATTCAGAAAATTATTTTTTTTGTTAGCTTGCCGTTTTTTTGTTCAATACACCGTAACTATCAAAGTTTTCCAACAAACAAAGGTTTATCGTAAATAATAAATGAACCTTTTTACACTTAAAGAAATAAAAATAATAAAAGGATAGATTTACTAAAATACACAGGTTGAACACGCTTCAACATACTCCCCCCGAAGGGTGGTAAGAGCATCCCTTCCATCTCCCGTACACAATAAAACCGAACGTTGACGATCGCACCTTTGCCAGTCCGTCTTTTATGCTGGCCATATCTTTTGTTAGAATACGTTGGACCACATCGCTGCCTAGCACTCCATCAATTTCGACCCAGTTATAAAAAAAAGAGTGAGCCAAGGGATCGTATCCTATAAAATGTTCGCGCAAAGATAGATCACCAATTGGTTTTGGGAGGTCTACCCCTAGGCGGTCTTTTATGTGTAGGTCCATCAAAAAAGCATCCTCTAAAGTTAAATTTTGGTTTTGTTGCAATGGTTTTTGAAGTACAAGGCATCTTTTCTTCGCTTTCTTCATCAGAAAAAACTTTTCCACATCGTTTCATATTATAAAATTTGGCATATATTTTACCACGTCGCTCTGTCTTTTCCAATTTATAACTTGTTTGTAAAGACATAATGGTGATCCATTTTTTCAAAATATTGCACAATTATATTAATAATCGCATATCGTTGATGCTCATTTAAATTCTTATTTTTTGAGTGCTCTTTTAAAATTCCTTTTGTATGTTTTCGAAGTATTTCAGACACGCTAACTTTAGGACCATCTTCGTTAGAATATTTTTGTTTTGAAGATTCCTTTAATACGTTTTTGGAATATATTGGTTTTTCAAGGTATTGTCTCCATTTGGTTAGATGGTAGGAAAACAAAACCTTCTCACCAACTCTCTTTAAATCTTCCATCATTACGTTATATCCCTTATAACGTAACTGATGGAAGATTTAAAATTGTGATTCCTTCACTGGATGATTGGCTTAACAACAGAGTAGAATTTCGGCAAATTAACGTTTTTACGGATGGTTCCAAAATGTTGGAGGGCACAGGTGGTGGCTTTCACTGCGTGGAACTAAACCTGAATGAGTCTTTCCGTCTAGACAACGATTGTAGTATCTTCCAAGCCGAAGTATTCGCGATAGCCAAGGCAGCTGAGCAAATTTCGATGTTACCAATATACAGGTGTGATATTGGATTCTTCATTGATAGTCAAGCTGCTTTAATGGCTTTGGAAAGTGATAATATCAGATCTAAGGTGGTCAGCCGCTGCCACAGAGAGCTTAAGGTTCTCAGCGAGCAGCATAATATTACTCTGTGCTGGGTACCTGGACACAAAGATATTTTGGGAAACGAGAAAGCCGATGAGCTTGCACGACGGGGAGCGGAACTCGCACAGGAGACAGCGGAATCTGAAGTTTTCCCTCCACTGTCTATTATTTGTCAGAGAATAAGATTGGACACAAGGGCGAGTTGGTTGGATAAATGGTCAAACTCTGACAGGTGTATACAGACAAAATTATTATGGGATGAAAGCTTGGCAAAACACTGCAAGATTCTTCTAGATATGGACAGGAAGCAACTTAGAGCTACAGTTAACCTCATTACGGGTCACAACACATTGGGTAAACACATGGTAACAATTGGAATTAGAAATGATAATACATGTAGATGGTGCAGAGAATCCGTAGAAGATACCTATCATTTCTTATGCGAATGCCCTGCACTGTCATTTAGAAGATTAAAAATTTTTGGTTCTTATATTTTTCAGAATTTATCCGAATTACGGGGCACGAATCCTTGGACCCTACTGGGATTTATAAAGGCATCTAAATGGGACGCATAAAGGAAAACCACTTTGGGCTACACAGTAGAAGAAGAGAGAGGATCAAAGTTTCAAAGGAATCATAATGGGCCACATCACGGCCTCTATGGGCGCTGGTTTATACCAGTGTCATCCTTCATAACCTAACCTAACCTAACTCTCCAGCACTGAATTAATTTGTCGATTTGAGGCATATCAATAATTTTCAAAATTTCGACAGTTATGTTCTCACGTTTAAACAAAAAATAAATGTTAATTTGGAATCTTTATACCGTTTAGAAACTCATTAAGAATACCAAACTTGCTTAAAATTAAAAAAAACAAGTGAGAGTGTTAAATTCGGCTGTGCCGAATCTATTATACCCTCCAACATGTAAAATTTTTTTTTTTTTGACAGGGGCGTTGTTTTATTGTGGGGGGGGGGGGGGGTAAGGTAGCAGGCGGGGTCAGTGAGCTGGGCACTCTAACCTTCAGGCATTTTTCCTTACATTTGGAAATTATGTCATCAACATCTGAATGGGACTGATGTGCCAGTAACAAACCGGTTGGACCAATTAAGCCATCGTCCCAAGCATTCTTGACGATCTCTCCAAAATTTATGTTATATTGTCTGAAATGAAAACACAAATATTTTTTTAATTCAAAAACTTAAACGAAATCTTAGATTCAACAATATTTTTTGTTTAACAAAATTTTAAATAAATTAAAATATATTAAATTTTATTGCTAGATATCTTGTTAATAACACAAGTATTTAAAAAAGATAAATATGTATTTGAAATAAAAAAAAAATATAATTATTTATTACACACACTTTTGCAAAACTTCATTCATTTTTGTAACAAAAATCTTTCTCGAATGATCAACAATAAAAAACTTTCTAGAAAGAAAAACTTTCTTGAATGATCAACTTTCTCGAATAAAAAACTTTCTAGAATGAGCAACTTTTTAAAATAAATTCTACATTTTCTATTGCAAACAATTTTAAATTTTTAACTGTCGTATACTAATCTACAAAAATATCTTTCAGCGCCATCTAGTGTAATTAATTGGAAACGTATTGACTAGCATGCAGAGTTGCATTTTTTGGCACCAATTTTACAAAAATAAACACAAAAAAAAAATTGTGTTAAATAAAAATGAGTTTGGGCCGCCAAAAAAAAGGGTGACACCTGGTAGACTCTCCTTGTTAGTGAGAAAGCAAATATGATTTTCGAAGTTTCACCAGCATTACACCAAATATTATATAAAAGCAAGTTTTTTGGTTACTGCAGTTATGCCGTTGGCAGATATTAAATACAGTTTTTGTTTTTGCCTTCTGTTATAGAAAACAAATTCTCTCGTATCAAAAGGGTTACCAAGTGTGTTCTAATTTTTATTAAATAATAAAAATTAGTAATCAATTCGACCTTTTAATTGTGCAATGAAGAAGAGTTTATTCTGATTCGAGGCCTTTTCATGTTCCCTATTATGAATTAACATAACCAGTTGCAGAGGAAACAAAGCATTGTTCGTTTTATCATATGGGTGAAATCGAAAAATGTCAGTGTTTTGAGAAAAATGTACAAACAAAAAATTTTAATTTTTTGAAAATTTTTTTATTAAAATCGATATGTTACATCACTACCAATATAACTATAAGAGATCTCTTCTACAAATTGTTTCAAACAAATTTTATCGACAATTTTATGATATTTTTGGTGACGGAGTTTACATTCACCTTTGAAAGATACATTAAATTTTTTTAATTTTCTTTGAAAACACTTTATTGTACTTTAAAACACTTATTTATGTAATTGGTTTTTGTTAAAGATTTTACAATTATTTTTTATTTTAATAGGATTTTTCTAAGGACATGTAAAATAAATTTATTATTATTTCTATTAAAATTTGTTTTTTTACTTTTTTGAATGACTAGTGTTAATATTTGCGTCGGTTTTAACAACTCCATAAGGTTTTTTAATGCTATCTGCAAAAAAAAAAAAAGTTGACGGAGTTTACAGAGACGGAGTTTACAGAGACGGAGTTTACATTTCGTCACTTTTTGCCCTTTTTTTCGAAAACTATTTGTCGGAAATTGGTTGCCGAAAAAAAATCATTAGATGTCAACTAGAAACGTCAAAATATCACGATATTTCAGATACATGCTAAGTAGTTTTGTTGTAAACGTGGAGACGGAGTTTACAGCATTTTTCGATTTTTCATTTATGAATTATCTTTTCATACCGGGAAATTAATATGCAATGAGCAAACTTGAAACCAATGATGAAAATGATACCTTATAGCCTCGCGTTTAATAAATGGGGAAATATCCTATTATTTTTCTAAACATAATACGTCAAAAACAACAAAATTGTCAGGTTCCATAATGTCTAAAAAAAGTGTCGAAAAATCGTTACACAATTGAAGCCGTGTTTGCATGGGTAAAAGAGATAGTTATGACTATATAAAAATATTTTTTAAGAACGTCAACATTCCCTCTTTAAAAATGTAGTCAATTATTAAGCTCTTGGGTTATTGGTTTTTAAGATATAACCGGTTAAAGTTTAAAAATTTTACTTGTTACTGGCGACGGAGTTTACATTTGGCCTACAAAAATGAAAATAACTTGTTTAAAATAGCTAACAAATATCCGGATTGTTGTTAGTTATGTAGAACGCCAATACATACGACGTTGTACATTAAAAAATATGCGAATACTCTAACCCATTTATGAGATATTACACGATTACATGGTTTGGTTGACATTTTTTGATTTCACCCATATACAACGAACAAACAGCCTGTAAAACCTGAAAAATAAAAATCCATACCGCCCAATCCTACCAATTTTTATAAAATGTACTTTTGTACAGATCAGTACTAAAATTGCAACACTGAATTTCTCCACATACCGCCATCCCAAAACACACTGAACATAGACCAGCACCAAGAGCGATGAAAAACAAAATCCCATACGAAACCGTACTGATTAAATGCCCCAGATCCAGTATCGGGATTGATCTATTTAGAGAGCGGTGGCCTATATGCTCTGGAATTGGAAAACGAAAGTCAACATTAGTTTTTATGAATAAAAATAAAATTTTGGTTGCTTCCTTAGTTGATTTTTTTAGGAAGATAAAAAGGTTTGATAAATATGTCAACAGACGGCATGGTTGTAATTTTTGGTGCGCTTAGTTAGCCACGAAAATTAGCCACGAATTAGTTTTTAATCATTCAATTGTTGAGAAGTGTGGACATGTTCTAGTTTAACTCCGTGCTATTAATTAAATTACTGAAATTGTTCGTAATAGGTTTGTTCGTAATAGGTATATTTGTGATATTTTCATGACCAAATCAAGGAAAATGAAAATATGGACACAAATGATACCGGTTTAATTCGAGGATCTGCCTTACCGACTGGTGCTGGTCCTAGCACTGGTTTTAATGTTGCGACCTTGAAGTCCGGCCTTGATTCTGGTAGTGGTGCTTAGCCCAATATTGGTGGTAAAAAGAAAAAGAAACTTAAGCCATCAAAGGTCAGAAACAAGCAGAGAAGGCTTTGTTTGAATATTATTAAAAGACTAAGCCAACTCGATGGAACGAAGCTCTCCGAACATGAGAAGGCGTCGCTATAATGGGCTAAATGAGTCATTGAAGAACAGGACAAACTTTCGACAATGCGCGCATCTGACAAACAGAGCGCTGTTTCGACCTCGTCATCGAAGTCTGGTTAAAGGTTGCGCTCGCCCGACAAGAAACATTTACCTAAGAGATCTAAGGTGACCGGCAACGTCTGGACTCAGTCTTTTAGTGAAGTGATAAAGGGTAACTTCGTTAGGGCTGAAGGTATGCCTGATTTTGAAGGTATGCCTGATTTTCTCCCTACTACATTTTGGCCTTTTTTTAAATATCCTATTAAAACACGACTAAGGCGTGCATCTAAAAGGTTAAAATGTTCTACAAACATTTTCTGCACCAAATTTTACTAGCGGTTGTCAAAGGTCAAAAGTTCGTACGATATAAGCGAAATGGTTAAAAAAAGGAAAATTTATAGTTATCATAATTAGTTAAATTATGTTTCACCAAAATACTTTATATTTTTTACTTTTAAAGCATTCTGCACTTTTCGCACGAGCTTTTTGACTTTGACAACCTCTAGGGAAATTTGATGCAGAAAATGTTTGTAGGCACGTTATAGTGGTATTCTATAAGGGTATTTGGATAAAGGACAAAAATTACCCCTAAAAACAGGAGATAGAGGGTCAGTCGCGGATCCAGCTCTTGGGTTTGGGGGGGGGGGGGAATTTTTTTTTTGCTCAAAAAATTTTTTTTTGCAGGGAACTTCATTCAGGTCGAATTTGAATCATCGGCTAAGGTTTTTTACTGTTTAAATTTATTATGGTTTTTTCTATAGAAACATTTTAAAATTTTAAAAATGTATTCCAATAATAAAAAAACTTAAATGTTTGATATTTTGAAAAATGTCTCTTCAAGAAATTTTCAGGTTCTAAAGCATTTTTCTGACAGCAAAAGACCCAGATTCTGACATAATTTTCTAATAGAAAAAAAGTCAGATTTGAGATATGTTTATTCACAAAAAGTGTTCTGATTTAGAAATTTTTCCGAGTCATTTGCTTAAAGAGAAAGTTTATGATTCTGAGACGTTATCCCAATAGAAAACTTCTTAGGTTCTGAGTTATTTATACAGAAAAGCTTTTAAAATGTATACCAAAATATTTTGAGTAGGTTTATTCTAGCTCGAGGTCATTATTTCCTTTATTTATTAAAGCTATGATTTTCAAAAAATTATTCTATGAGAATATCAAAGTCTAAGTAAATAAAGGAAATAATGGCCTAGAGCTACAATAAACCTACTAAAATATAATATTTTAAAGGTCGAATGTAACAATTTTTTTTTTTTAATAAAAATTAATCAGAATTCATACAAAAATTTTTAGATATAGAAAATTGTCAGATACTTATGCAATTCTCATACAAAAAAATTCTATATTTAGAAAAAAATTTCGTAAAGAAAAATTCTCAGATTTAGTGAGTTTTTTTCCAATGAAAACTTCTTAGGTTCTGAAATATTAAAATTTTTTTCTTTTCTATTTTTCTACAGAAACGGTTTAAGATACCGAAACGATCTTTGTACACCAACATTTTTAGGGTTTGAAAAAATATTCCGTAGAAAGTACCTGACATTAAAAAAATTTAAGAATTTAATGCTTTTTAAAATTTTTGGAGGCAGTTTTCTAGATTCTGAGACATTTTTCTATTAAAAAAGTTTTGTTTTCTGAGAATTTTTTTCCTAGAAAAAGTCTAAGATAGTCAAGCATTTTCTGAGAAATATTTTCATAAGAGAGTCTAAGAATTTTTTTAATAAAAAAATGTTTTAGTCTTTTTTTTTTTTTGAGTCATTTTTCACATAGAAAAAGTTTCAGAGTCAAAATCTCCGAAATTTTTCCTTCAAAAAAAGTCTTAGATTCTGAGACATTTTTCAAATAAAAAAAATCTAAATCTAAGAACTTTTTTTAGATTCTGTGACATTTTTTCTAAAATTCTCAGAATATTTTTTCCAAAATTCTCAGAGTCTAAGGCAATTTTTATAGAAAAAGACTTGGATTCTGAATTATTTTTCCTATCGAAAAAGTCATATTTTAAGAATATTTTTTCAATATTAAAACTCAAAAGTTCTGAGATATTTTTCCTATCAAAAAAATTGGAAATTTTTTCTAGGATTCTAGGAATTTTTTCCTATAGAAAAGGTCTCAACTTTTCCAATTAAAAAGTCTTAGATTCTAAAACACCTTTCTAATAAAAGTAATCTCAGATTCTGAGACATTTTTCCTATAAAAGTCCGAGATTCTGTATAATTTTTCCTATAGAAAAAGTCTAAGATTCTATTGCATTTTTCTTATTTTTTCTATAGAAAAATTTTATTTTAATTTTACTTTTTTTCTATTAAAAAAATTTAAAATTTAAGAACAACTTTTCTAAAGAAAACTTTTGAGATTCTTGAAAATTCTCACTCATGATTTCATTTCCTTTTTTCTTTTTACCCAGAAGAATTGACAAATTTTCAATATAGAAAATTCTGAGATTTTTCCTATAAAAAACTCTCAGATTTTTCCTATAGAAAAACTGTTAGATTTTTCATATAAAAGTTGTAAAAATTACAGGATTTTTCCGATAAAAAAGTTCTACGAAAAATTCTCAACTTTTTTCTAGAAATTCCCAAATGTATTCATTTGGAAAAATTAAAAAAATTTTCGTCTAGAAAAATTCCCAAATATTTCGTCAGGAAAAATCTTATAAAGACCCGAGTAAAAAAGTTTATATATAATTATATATAATTTGATAAAATTATATATAATTATATATATTTGATAAAATTAGATAAAATTATATATAATTTGATAAAATTATATATAATTATATCCGATTTTTTTTATATAAAATTTTATAAAATTATATCTAATTATATATAATTTGATAAAATTTTATAAAATTAGATAAAATTATATAAAATTTTTTATCAAATTATATATAATTATATCAGAATTTATTTTATATAAAATTTTATAAAATTATATCAAATTATATATAATTTGATAAAATTTTATAAAATTATATAAAATTATACAAGATTTGATAAAATTTTATATAAAAAAATTCGGATATAATTTAATATAATTTTATCAAATTATATATAATTTTATATAATTTCATAAAATTTTTTGAAAACAAAAATTTCTTTATATCCCTATTAATTAATATTATAAATCTGATTGTTGGTTTGTCTGTCTGTCTGTCTTTCTGTCTGTCTGTCTGTTCCGCAATAAGTACAGAACGGCTTAACCGATTTTCATGAAATTTTCACCACAGATTGTACTAACCGAGGCGGGAACTATAGGTCATAAGCGAACGCGATCGGACAAAGGGGCGTATATCTGCCTGTCAGACAATAACGGAAAAACGGCTGAACCGATTTTCATGAAATTTTCACCACAGATAGTACTAACCAAAGCGGTAACAATAGGCCATAAGCGACCGCGATCGGAAAAAGGGGCGTAAAATGCTACGCCCCTTTGTACCATGCTAAAGCTATATCTGCCTGTCCGGCAATAACGGAACAATGGCTGAACCGATTTTCATGGAATTTTCACCACATATAGTACTAACCGAGGCGGGAACTATAGGCCATAAGCGACCGCGATCGGACAAAGGGGCGTAAAATTCCACGCCCCTTTGTACCATGCTAAAGCTATATCAGCCTGTCAGGCAATAACGGAAAAACGGCTGAACCGATTTTCATGAAATTTTCACCACGGATAGTACTAACCGAGGCGGGAACTATAGGTCGCGAACGCGATCGGACAAAGGGGCGTAAAATGCCACGCCTCTTTGTACCAATCAGAAACTATGTCTGCCTGTTCCGCAATCACTGAAAAGTGATTTAACCGATTTCACTGAAATTTTTACCACAGATACTACTAACCGAGCCGAAAACTATGAGCCACAATAAAGGGCGATCGAAAAAAGGGGCGTAAAATGCCACGCCCCTTTTTGTTACACTGAAAGCTATTTCTGCCTTTTCCGCAATTACGCTTAAACAGTTAACTTGATTTTTATGAAATTTTCACCACAAATAGTATTAACCGAAACAAAAAGTATGATCCACAATAGAGGGCGATTAAAGAAAGGGGGCGTAAAAAGCCACGCCCCTTTTTACTATACTGAAAGTTTTTTCTGCATGTTCCGTAATCATGCTTAAACAACTATACCGATTTAAAAAAATAAATAAAACAGCACGCCCCTTTTTATTCAATTGAATGCTATTTGTGTCTGTTCCGTAATCTAGCATAAACTGCTTAACCGATTAGAATGAAATTTTTACCACAGATAGTAAGTAGTTACCGAGGCGGGAACTATAGATTAAAATAGAGCGCGTTTGGACAAAGCGGGCGTAAATTGACACGAGCCTTTATACTATACTGAAAGTGTTTCTGCCTATTCCTTAATAACGATTAAACGACTAAACCGATTTTAACAAAACTTTTTCCATAGATAGTACTAACAGAGGCGAGAACTTTAGTCTGTATCAACTGCCACGCCTTTTGCAATGTACTGAAAGTTTTTTCTGCCATACCGTAATCACGCTTAAACTACGAACCCGATGTTGTTATAATTTTCACCACAGTTAGTAATTATTGAGGCGGAAACCATAGACACCACCAGACAAAGGCGTGAATTGACACGCCCCTTTGTAATACATTAAAATTTATTTTTGCCTGATCCGTACTCACGCGTTAACGGTGAAACCAATTTTAAGCAAATTTTCACCACAGTTGGTACTTACCGCGGCGATCGGGCAAAGGGGCTTAAAATGCCGCACCATTTTGTATTAAATTAAAAAATATTTTTTCCTGTTTCGTAACTATATGCCATATAAAATGCGATGAGACAAATTAAAGTAAAATGCCACATCAATTTGTAATATACAGAACGTTATTTCTAGCTTATTTGCAATCATGCAAAAACGGCTTAACCAATTCCTTTAAACACTACTGCCACTACTGAATTTTGAACTGTTTTGTATCTGCTGAACTAATGGTTCCAGATACTTGAAGTTTGGACTGTACGATCCTCTAGCGGAAATAACATTCTGGAAGAAGCACTTTGTTAGTAAATTCTGCTTCTAAAGGGGAAAATGGGGAAAGTAGGGCAATTTTGTATCTGCTGAATTAATGGTTCTAAATACTTGAAATTTGGGCTGTACGATCCTTTCGCGGAAATAACATTCTAAAATAAGTACTTTTATGAAAATTCTGCTTCTAATGGGGAAAAAGGGAGAAAGTAGAGATACTTAAAATTGGTACTTTACGATCTACTCGCGGAAATTACATTCTGGGAAAATAAAATTTTGAATTTTCGGTTCAATTTGGTACATATTGTTCCTTATGCACTAATATTCCTTGAAACTTAAAGTTTGAACTATGGGATCGTTTCGCCAAAATAAAATTTTTCCAACTTTAAATCTACTCAAAATATAATATTTTATAGGTCGAAACTAACAATTTTTATGTTTAATTAAAAATTAATAAGAATTTCAAGTAATAAAGTTGTTTTTTTTTTACAGCTAACCGGTAACGAAGTACCGGGCGAGTTAGCTAGTCTTAAATATAACAAAGTGTCAGTGACAGTTATAAAAATCTAAAATACTTTAAACATTATAACTTTAATCTACTTTCACTATATTCATGAATTTTATGAAAAAAAGTAATTGACGCTTTGCATCGAATATCTTACCAGCCATGACTGTCATGATTGTCGGCTACGTTAAAAAAACCCATCACTTTATCTTTATTTTACGAGTATATGAGTTTAAGTTTTTATCTAGTGTTGGCCAAGCTTTAATATGCTCTTTAATGTACTTGGTTATCTCGTAAAGCTTAGTTTTGTTAGATTCTCTGTATTTTGTTTTTCTATATTTTTGTAAGGAAAAAAGCAAAATTTGGTTGTGAACACTGGTAGTGGTAGCAGTAATTTGTGAATGGTTTATGTAAAAAGAACGCGCACGTCATACGCAAATTGACCCCATTTATCAGTACAACGACAAAGTTCAACATATGAAGAATATACAATAGGATGGGCCAATTTTACACTTTTTTCTCTGATCGGAATGGCTATTTTGAAAAAGTTGCCTACCATACCAAAAACATAACAAAAAAATCTTTTTCAATTTGGTCAACAGATTCTGTTAGTCCTTTGAGGTTAAGCCTGGCATTAAGTTTTTATACAAAAATTTTTTTTTTTTTTTTTCATAGAAAACTTTTTTCTTTTTTTTGGATTGATGTTAAAAAATTGATATAATTTAAAAAAAAGTGAAAACATTTTTTTTTAAATAAAAAAAATACATTTAACCCATTTCTTACAAGCATGTTGGAACACACGCTTAAAATTTTTTTTAAGAAAATGCAAAGCATACAATAATATTAATAAATACCACTACTCAACACGGTTTTTGCACAGACATTTTGAGTACATCTTCTTAAGTAATTTGGCCTACTAAACACGAATCTGTCATCAGAAAAGTTGTATCAATTCGCCTTCTCGAGATGTAGGCATTTACATTTTTTGTGGACCAAACCCTCAAAACAGAAAAAACAAGTAGAAAAATTAAATTCGACTTGGTCGAATCTATGAATACCCTCCACAATGCTATCTGATAGTAATTTTCTAAAAAAAATTTCAAAAAATTGCATTCAAAATTTTTTATTAGAAATATATGAATTTAAGTAAAACTTTTTTTTAATCTAACAAATTTTTTTGAGTGTAACATTTTTTTGACTGTCAACATTTCTTGAGTGTGACATTTCATTAAAAAAAAAAATATGTATACTTTTTTTTTGAGTGTAACATTTTTTTTTTTTGAGTGTAAAAATTTTTCGCAGTGTACAATTTCTTTGAGTAACAAGATTACTTTGTAAAAAATTTTTGCTGTTTTATACCTACATATATGTAATGCAAAAAAAACTATTTCACATTTTCCCTGTTTTTATTTTACCAACCTCTTCCTTAAAAACCAAAAACAACCTAACATTCAATCATATAAGTCCCACTTTTTTTGATTTTTTTCCAAAAATATATACACCGTTACATACAGTTACAAAAACAGTAACAACACAATAACAAATATTTACTTGTCTAACAACTAAACTGCACGCCACGCCAAGAAAACTAACAACAACAAGTTTTAAGAAAACTTGTATTTCACTATGTTGTTAAAACTTGTTTAACGAGTTTTCAACAGTTTAAGGTGAAACCAATATGAAATTTAGGGCTTTGCTTATAACTTTTGAACCACTAGACCGATTTTGCTGAAACTCAAAACCAAGGAGGCTTGGGAAACGACAAATATATATGCTAAGCTTCAGCACCCTCAGAATTGTCTTTCGAAAGTTAGAGTGGTTTTAATCTCGTAAATTCGTAAAATACCCTTGCCGAAATTTACTCATTTGCTCATAACTTTTGAACCACTTGACCGATTTCGCTGGATTGCAATACCAACCTGACCCGGTGGTCAACATATATGTCAAACTTCAGGAGCCTCCGTAAAGTCTTTCAAAAGTTAGCGTGTTTTCAACGGACAGACAGACAGACAAACAGACGGACGGACGGACGGACGGACATCGCTAGATCGACTTAAAATCGATCAAGGATCATGAATATATATACTTTATGGGGTCCTAGACCAATATTTCGATGTGTTACAAACGGAATGACAAACTTATATATACCCTCTATCACTAGAGTGGAGGGTATAAAAATAATATTGGAAAGGTGTATGTTAAAGTTATTCATATTTTTTTATTCGAATTCCCAATAAAATTACCTAACTTTAGCATACATAACCTGACCAACTGGTTTTGTCTGAAAAGCGGGATGGATAGGTTGAAAAAGCGGGATTTTTGTCTAAAAAGCGGGACTTTTTTTATATTCTTCACTTATTGTTAGCATGGACGTATACAGGGGGTGGGCACAGGGGGCACGTGCCCCCCCTTTTCGATTTGAAAATTTTTAAAAATTAAATAAAAATAAAAAAAAAAAATAAGAAAAGTCATTTCTATCGAAATATTAGTAAAATCCCAGCAAAAAATAATCGAGATTGTGGAAGCAGTTCATAATTTTTCTGGCATACACAAGCGCTTCGTCTTCAGCACATAGATATTTCTGCCTTACAGTAGTGCATACTAGATGCACTACTGTAAGGCACAGATAGAAATATGAATTTTTCGGTAAATTACGAATGTAAACAGACATTTTTAAATACATTCGCTTACAGTAGTGCATCTAGTATGCACTACCGTAAGGCAGAGAGAAAAAATTGTGAATTATACGACGACTTACGAGCATCAAACAGCAAAACGAAAAATTGGATGACGCAATAAAAGAATACAATTTTAATTCAGTTGATATTTTGTGTTTTTGTGAACGGACGTGTACGCATGTGCAAAAGTGGAAACAAAAGTTTCGACTACACACTATTTAGACATTAAAACTGAAGTGTTATTTGTGTGCCTACGAGGAGCACTTCCTTCATACAAACTTTTCAGGCATGAAGACTTTAGTGATGGTAATACATTATTTTTGTGCTTTATTGGAGCAATGATTTCTGAGCATCCAATATGCTTATAAAAATGCACCTAGTAAGCTTCTAAGAAGGTATGATTTTATTACATTTTTATTGCGCTGAAATAAGCGCTCGGATGAAATGCTCTAAAGTGGGACATTGCGACCAAATATCATGCCATACGTAAGCAGGTTTGTAAGGGAATGGCAACTCAACATTCCCTTACAAACCTGCTTACGGCGAAGCAGTAGTTTTTGGTGGGATATGTTTAAAGACACTTAATATTGGTTTTATTTAATAAAAATTACGTGTCAGGTCATGAAAATAAATTTCTATAAAAAATTTTCAAACTATAATATTCTAATACACTTTTTCAATATTTAAATATGAGATAGTTTTTCTATAGGAAATTCTCAGATTCTGAAAAGTTTTTTCTATAGAAAAATTTTTAGATTTTAATAATTTTTTTTTATACGGCACTCACTTATAATTCTTACGTGAAGCAATAAAAAGATTTTTCTTAACACTTAAAACTTGAATGTTTTGAAAATGGAAAGCGTTAGCTTACGAAAAAAATCTAGTACTTGCGCAAAAAACAGTAAATTTACAATTTTATTGGTAATAAGCTTGTAAAATTACAAAATTATTGGTAAAAAGCTTGTAAAATTACTAGGAATTCTCGTAAAATAGGAGGTAGCAAAAAATCTAGTAAAACTACGAAACCTCTTTGTAAATTTTATCGTGTCAAAAAATTTGTAAATTTACAAATTTAATGGTAAAAACCTTGTAAAATTACAAAATTATTGGTAAAAATCTTGTAAAATTACTAGCAATTTTTGTCAAATAGGAGATAGCAAACAAAAAAAAGTTACAAGTTTTTCTTGTTATTTTACAAGTTTTTTTAGTGTAGGTCCACAAAAAGGTGCGTTCGATATATCGAACGCGAATATCAGAAAAAAAATCAATACGCTTAAAAAGTTTGGTAAGAAGATTTGGAATAAGAAGGTTTTCATGTAAAAAACTTTTGAGATTTCTAGAAATTTTTTATAACAAATATGTAATAAAAGACATTTTTGTTTTATAATAATAAAGATGAAATCGTGAGGGGGCGGGGGGAGGGTACTAGTTAAAAATAAATAGGCGATGACAAAAAAATTCTTGGGGTTGTGCCCCCCCCCGTTTTCAAAATCCTGGATACCTCGCTGATTGTTAGTGATAGTAAGTTTGTAGCAGTTCGAAAAAGTATAAAATTTCAAAATTTTCAATCGATTTTAATTTGACGTAGTGATGTCCGTCCATATTTCTGGCTGTCAGTATGTTTGTTGAAAACACACTTTCGAAAGAAAGTAGTTTGCAATTTTTCTGGTCAGGATGATATTGAATTTCAGCGAAAACGGTTGAATTTTGAACTTTGAACACGCTTTGAAAGACAATGGTAAGCCACAAAAATAATTTTCAAAATATTTTTGTCACTTCAAAAAAATTGTACACTCAAAAAAATTAACCCTCAAAAAAATTACATAAAAAATCATTTACTTAATGATCAAATAGGGTGGATTTTTTTTTACAAAATTTTGGATTTTCCCTGCTCCTCAACGCTGGATTTGTTACACAAGCTGAAATACCTGCTTATTTTGTTTGAGGAAACTTAAAAAAAATAATTTTGCATATTTGAAAAATGTGTCAAATTAAAAAATTATATTTTGTACAAAATTAATATGGGTTACCGATAACTCGAAAATTATATATTTCTTATCTGAGTACGTTTGGTCAACGTTAAACACAAAAATTATTTTGTTTTAAACATATTCATAAAAATTTTTCCTAAATTTAGTGAATTTTTGCCCAAAACTCTAAACGTAGACTAATTTTCGTGGGGTCAAAGAATTTTGAGCCAAATATTTTCTCCGGTACTTATTTCAGGTCACTAAAATTTTTTTAAAATGTGAACCACCCTATTGAACACTTCTCGAAAAAAATAGATTTTTTTTAATTAAAAAACTAATTGAAATAAAAACAAACTTACAAATTAATTTTTGAATTATAAATTATTTTTTTTAATTTGCAAAAAAAAAAAATTTGTTTTTTCAAAAATAAACGTTTAAAAAGTTATTGGAAATTTGTTCGAGTTCCAACACAATTTTAATTGTATAATAATTCCCTTATAATAATTTCCTTTACATTTTTTTTTAATAACGGTAAGAAATTATATGCTCAAAAATCTAAAAATAATCGCTTAAAATTACTTCAGAACAATCATACTCAAAATGTTATTTAAAAAATTAAAAATATTATTTAAAAGTCAAAAAGCGTGTTAAGCGGGATGAAGCGGGATGAAGCGGGACTTTTGTTTAAAAAGCGGGATAGAAATTCAAGGCGGGATAAGACATCAAAAAGCGGGAAGTTCAAAATGTTATTTTTTTGGTTATGTCCTTATAAATATCCGAATTTAGAAAGAAACTTCATATTAAAAGCAGATATGAGGCATTCCACACCAAATGTCCCGCTACAGAAAAACATTTGTCCCGTAAATTTCTGAATAGGTTGTTTGGATAGCCCTATATGTAACTAAGAAAACTGCGTTTTTGGTTTTTCAAATTTTCGAAAACTGGGTTTAGGAGGCGTGGTCAAATATTGGCAAAATGGTAAAATTTGTGGCGAGTTGCCTTGATTAAATATTTATCACATTAATACGGAATGCACCACAATGTCAAAAATTTACGTTCTTATATAGTTTTATATGGGCTATCGATTAAAATTTTTTGTTTTGGAAAATTTTCAGAACCCGTTCTGAAATTTTCCATTTTTTAAAAAAGTAAATTTATCAAAAATCCGGCCACTTTTTTTTTTTCTTTTTTATTTATTTTTTTTAAAGTTTAGATGTTTGTTCATCCACACAAAAAAAATCAGAAACACGTTCATCTTTTTTTTCGAGAAAATCGCATTTGAACTTTAAATTTCATAACAATTTTGTTATTTGTTTTAAATTTGCGAATGAGTAATATTAATTGCATAAATATTCGTCATACGCTCTGTTGACACAAGAAAATACAAGCAAATTACAAAATTGTTATGAAATTTAAAATTCAAATGCGATTTTCTCGAAAAAAATCGAAAAATACATTTCTGATTTTTTTTGTGTGGATGGACAAACATCTAAACTTAAAAAAAAAAATTAAAAAAAAGAAAAAAAAGTGGCCGGATTTTTGATAAATTGACTTTTTTAAAAAATGGAAAATTTCAGAACGGGTTCTGAAAATGTTTCTTGGAGAAAAATTTTATTTGATAGCCCATACGAAACTATATAAGAATGTAAATTTTTAAGATTGTGGTGCATTTCGTTTTAATGTGATAAATATTTAATCATGGCAACTCGCCACAAATTTGACCATTTTTCCAATATTTGACCACGCCTCCTAAGCCCGGTTTTTGAAAAATTGAAAAACCGAAAACGCAATTTTCTAAGTTCCATATAGGGCTATCCATACAAGCTATTCAGAAGTTTATGGTACACGTGTTTTTTTTTCGCTGGACATTTGGTGTGGAATGCCTCATATGTAAAGTAGACACTCCAATAAAGAGATCCTGGGGCTAAAATCCAAAATCCATTGGGGCCTCCTAACGAGATCCTGGGGCTAAAATCCAAAATACATTGAGGATATCCAGAAATATTTGCAAGAGAAGTCAAAATTTTGAATCAAATTTTCATATTTTATTTCATACGTACATTTTTTCCAATTTTTATGATTTTTTGTTAAAATTAAAAAAATAAAATTTAAAAACATTTCCTAAAATATTTTCTTCTCCTAAATACGAATCTGACATCAGAAAAATCGTATCAAATCGCCTTCTCGAGATATACGCATTTTCAATTTTTGTGGACCAAGCCCTGAAAACCGACAAATTTGTTAATATTGGAAAAGTGTATGTTAAAGTTATTCATATTTTTTTTATTCGTACTTCCAATAAAATTACCTAACTTTTGCAAGAAATCCGGACGCGATACTATCAAAGATACCATTAGGACATGTAAGGAAGTTAAAAATGCCCTTTTTGCATTTTATAGTTATAACTATCTAAATTTCGCAAGAAAATTCCCGTTTAATGCTGATATGTAAAAAAGACACTTAAATAAAGAGAACTTGGGGCTAAAATCTAAAATCCGTTGAGTATTTCCAGAAATATTTGCAAAAGGAAGGCGACTTTGTTGGTTTGAGGGCTTAATCCGCAAAAAATTAAAATGAAATTATATTGTAAATTGGCGTACGGACATAGCGCCCAAGTGCATATCGCCCAATTTAAAAAAGTCATTCCACCAAAAAAAGAAATGTGTGTTAGTTGTTGTTGCAAAATTTTTTGGACGATATGGCCATTATTTTTGGGTATTTTAACAATTTTCTTTAAATTTATATACATTAGACCGACTCACCTTATATGGGCAAAAAAAAAGTTAAAGTTGTACCCCCCTCAAAATTAACTTTGACATGTTTTATGAAGATTCCCAAAATATTTGGGCTCTAGCGATAATCTCCCGTGAGCTAAACCGCGTCAAAAAAGGGTCCAAAAATGGTATTTTTCATGAATAAAAAAATCAGTAAATTTTTTTTTGTCCAATGAATGACCAAATATAATAGATATTTAGGAATTCTTTGATTCTGCATTAAAACATTTTAAAAATCTAACCACAGACTCGAGATAACGAGTTGTTTACGTCAGTTTTTTGATGCTTTTCAATTCGATTTTAATGAAAACTTAAATAACTTTGGTATTTTTTGTCCGATTTTCACTTATAATACATCGTTAGAATGGTGTTGACCACCGCTTCGGATTTTAGTCAAAAATTAACCCTTAACTGCACTGTTTAATTTTTTTATAACATTCACTTCGACATCATTAAAAACCGTTTTATAACCACAAAAGGCATATCTTTGTGCAGGAAACACGTTTAATTAATATATTTGTCCACAATTAATTTAACCCATGCATGATCAAAATATTTTGGCAAACATTTTTAAAATAGTTTTTGCGGAAATTATTGAAAGCTAGTTGTAATACTTTAAAAAAATAAAATTAAATAAGGTTTTGTTTATTTTAGTCAAAAATTAACCCTTAACTGCACTGTCTTACTTTTTTACAACATTTACTTCGACATCATTAAAAACAAATTTTATAACCACAAAAAGCATATATTTGTGCAGTTAACACGTTTAATTATTATATTTGGCCACAATTAATTTAACCCATGCATGATCAAAATATTTTGGCAAATATTTTTAAAAAAGTTTTTGCGGAAATTATTGAAAGCTAGTTGTAATACTTTAAAAAATTATAATTAAATTAGGTTTTTGTTTATCTAGACGTGCTTATTAATATCAAATAATTATTACGTGCACCACATTCCCAGTCAAATTTTTTTCGAAATTTGTATGTGCAAATTAATTTAAAAATAAAATATAAACAAATTTTGTCTTAATCGCATATATTCGTGCAAAAGACGCATCCAATAAATTGAAATATCAATTATATTATTTTTTTTTTAAGTATAACAACTGGACTTAAATTTTTTCCACATTTTTTTTTTTAATTGGTAATGAATGGGTTAAATTAAAAAAATTAAGATTTATTTATTAGATGCGTTTTTTGCACGAATATATGTGATTAAGAGAAAATTGGTTTATATTTTATTTTTAAAATTTATTTGCACATACAAATTCAGAAAAAAAAATTTCACCGGGAAAGCGTTACACGTAATAATTATTTGATATAAATATGCACGTCTAGATTAACAAAAACTTTTTTTATTTTATTTTTTTAAATTATTTCAAATAACTTTCAATAATTTCCGCAAAAACTTTTTTAAAAATGTTTGCCAAAATATTTTGATCATGCATGGGTTAAATTAATTGATGCCAAATATATTAATTACACGTGTTTCCTGCACAAAGATACGATTTTTGTGGTTATAAAATGGGTTTTTAATGATGTCGAAGTAAATGTTATAAAATAGTAAGACAGTGCAGTTAAGGGTTAATTTTTGACTAAAATCCCAAGCGGTGGTCAACACCTTTCTAACGATGTATTATAAGTGAAAATCGGACAAAAAATACCAAAGTTATTAAAGTTTTCAGTAAAATCGAATTGAAAAGCATCAAAAAACTGACATAAACATCTCGTTATCTAGAGTCTGTGGTTAGATTTTTAAAATGTTTTAATGCAGAATCAAAGAATTCCAAAATATCTATTATATTTGCTCATTCATTAAACAAAAATAAATTTACTGAATTTTATATTCATGAAAAATACCATTTTTGGACCCTTTTTTGACGCGGTTTAGCTCACGGGAGATTATCGCTAGAGGCCAAATATTTTGGGAATCTTCATAAAACATGTCAAAGTTCATTTTGAGGGGGGTACATCATCAACTTTTTTTTTTGAGTCACTCTAATATACATAAATTATCAAAAATGTCATATTACCCAAATATCAAAATGTTATATTTATAAAAAATTTATAAAACTCACCAAAATTGTTTTTTTTAACACAATATTTAAAATTTTTTATGCGTAGCCGGCCTTCGGCCGGGCTTAGGGATTACAAAATCCATGCATTAAACCCACCCTCTCCGCAAAGTAAAGTTTTCTAGGGTAGCAGTCCTTTTCGCTACAAAATTTGTTATGCCTCAAAAAGGCCTGATAACCAAAATAGCTTTGGTTTGCAGAGAAGGTGGGTTTAATGCATGGAGTATGTAATCCCTAAGCCCGGCCGAAGGCCGGCTACGCAGAAAACCTTTATTACAATAAAACAAATCATAGAAGTCGTAATTTCGACATTTCGCCCAAAAAAATATTTTGGATTTTTTGACAATTTTGTTTTGGGAGAAATAACATTTTCAGACCTATCATTTTGGGCTATGTGTCGCAGAGTGGGCGATATGTCATTTACGGTTTTGGGCATAAGACCTTGGGCGCCCGGTGAAAAATGTTCGTATATGGAAATATATACGAGGATGTATGGCTACATATATGAAGATATGAACCATATATTGACACATATGTGCATATATGAACATATTTGTAGGCATACAGAATCATGTATGAATCATATACGTCCATATACGTAAAGTGAACCCATATGTAAATATATGGCATACATGTACATTAGGGCGGATCGAGAAATGCTTTTTCACGAATTTCGCTTGGGCGCTATGCGGGATTGGTAAAACTAGATGCCAAAACGATGTGGTAAAAATTTCAGGAAGATCGCCCTTCATCTAGGGTTGCCCCTCCAGCGCTGAAGTTTCAACTTTTTTAAGCCAAAGAGCATTTTTTTAAAAAATTGTCAAAAATTCAAATTTGATCAGATCTTCTTAATTTTGGATTTTATGTGGTCTAGTTAATAACATCTAGTTTTTTTTTTAATATCAGCTTAATACGATATCGCTAACCTCCAAAAACCAGAGGTGGAAAAGTATACTTACATTTTGGAGAAACCCGAAAACCAATTTTTTGCAATTATGTAAAAAAAACACATTAAAATTGCAAAATATGATTTTTTTCTTTTCGACTTGGAAAATAGACTACTCAAGGATTCCAAAACCGTTAAAACCAAAAAATACGAAATTCTTGAACGGCGTGTGGACCAATCTCAACTTACGATATTTTCAAAAAATTTATTTCATAATTTTTTTTTGCTATATTGTTCTATATTTTAAAATTTTTTTACTAAATTTGTCATATTTTTCTATTAAAGATAATCTCATTAAAATTTAAGAGATCGTTAACCCTTGTCGACATGGGGTCGTATAAAAAAAATTGTTTTTACCAATTACAAATAGATTAAAATTGAAAACATTTATGAATTTAGCGGATCATATTACATATACAAAAAAATTCGCGGTTAGTTCGCATTTTCGTTGTAGACTACTATTATTTGAATTATTAAAAAAAAAATCAAATCCAATTTCATCTTTAACCTGTGCGAAATATAAAAAATTGATTTTTATAGTAGACTTAGGTTTTACAAATATCATATAACTTTTGCAAAGCAATAAAAAATTAATTTAAAAAAGTTAGTCGCAGTCTTTAAAATGTCGCCTATTCAAAATAAAAATATAAATTGTCATATTTTCGGCAAGGCCAATAAACTACCCGTAAACCAACTACCAACATTTTCCGATGTATCGAAAGGATATTGCTTAATTCAAAATAAAGTTAAAAAAGGGAATGATCTGCCTTTTATGAGTATTGCCAAGCCTCTAGCGAAAGACATTTTATCTATATGGGAAAAAACAACAATTCCAACAATTTCTCCAAAATCTGTTATTGGAAAGCTTAAGGTATTCCGTGGTAAGTTGGAACAGTTCAAAAAACATTTAAAATTATCAAAAAAGAGGTACCATGATTTTGGACAAAAACTCTTCGATATTTGCTCATGCAAATGCGTAACATGGTGCGCATGCAGCTGCACATATAAAGTCCCTAGCTCGAAAAGAGAATTCCTAAATGAAAATGCGAACTAACCGCGAATATTTTTTGTATACGTAATATGATCCGCTGAACTCATAAAAGTTTTCAATTTTAATCTATTTGTAATTGGTAAAAAACAATTTTTTGTGTGGGACATATATGACCCCATGTCGACAAGGGTTAATGATCTCTTAAATTTTAATGAAATTATCTTTTATAGGAAAATATGACATATTTTGTAAAAAAAATTTAAAATATAGAACAATATAGCAAAAAAAAATTATGAAATAATTTTTTTGAAAATATCGTAAGTTGAGATTGGTCCACACGCCGTTCAAGAATTTCGTATTTTTTGGTTTTAACGGTTTTGGAATCCTTGAGTAGTCTATTTTCCAAGTCGAAAAGAAAAAAATCATATTTTGCAATTTTAATGTGTTTTTTTACATAATTGCAAAAAATTGCTTTTCGGGTTTCTCCAAAATGTAAGTATACATTTCCACCTCTGGTTTTTGGAGGTTAGCGATATCGTATTAAGCTGATATTAAAAATATAACTAGATGTGATTAACTAGACCACATAAAATGCAAAATTAAGAAGATCTGATCAAATTTGAATTTTTGACAATTTTTTAAAAAAATGCTCTTTGGCTTAAAAAAGTTGAAACTTCAGCGCTGGAGGGGCAACCCTAGAAGAAGGGCGATCTTCCTGAAATTTTAGCCACATCGTTTTGGCATCTAGTTTTACCAATCCCGCATAGCGCCCAAGCGAAATTCGTGAAAAAGCTTTTCTCGATCCGCCCTAATGTACATTAGAGTGTCCCTTATTTTGGAAATGTTGGAAATGTTGAGACGGTACCCCCTCATTTTTTTCCTTTTGACTAAAAAATAACTCAGGAAAAATTTTACGCCCCTACGACCACGCCTTCCCTACGCGACGGGGCCTTAAAGAACGGGGCCTTAAAAATCATTTTTCCATACAAACCAAAAATTTTTTTTTTTGATTTTTAATTTTTTTGTTATTAATTATAATATTACTTGGTTAGCTTATTCACGACAAAAAATTTAATTTTGGTGGGATGAGGCTTTCAGTTCTAAAAAATTTTTCGAAAAAAAAAAATTTAGAGCTTTTGGGGTCCTACAGTAAAAATTTTTTAAAAATTTTTTTTTTTTTAGTTTTGACAAGCAACCGTTTTAGTTGTAATGTTGCTTTTAATGATATATATTCATAAAAAAATATTATTCATATCTGTGACATCTTGATCGTGTATCGAAAAACATCAAAAATGCATTTTTTAACCTTTTTTAGATCACGATAAAGATGTCACAGATAGGAATAATATTTTTTTATGAAAATATATCATTAAAAGCAACAATTCAACTAAAACGGTTGCTTGTCAAAACTAAAAAAAAATATTTTTTAAAAAATTTTTACTGTAGGACCCCAAAAGCTCAAAATTTTTTTTTTTCGAAAAATTTTTTAGAACTGAAAGCCTCATCCCACCAAAATCAAATTTTTTGTCGTGAATAAGCTAACCAAGTAATATTATAATTAATAACAAAAAAATTTAAAATCAAAAAAAAAAATTTTTGCTTTGTATGGAAAAATGATTTTTAAGGCCCCGCTCTTTACGGCCCTGTCGCGTAGGGAAGGCGTGGTCGTAGGGGCGTAAAATTTTTCCTGAGTTATTTTTTAGTCAAAAGGAAAAAAATGAGGGGGTACCGTCTCAACATTTCCAACATTTCCAAAATAAGGGACACTCTAATGTACATATATGAAGCATATATGATCATATATGCTCACAAATATGTTAGAACACCCTCCCGATATTCACATAAATTTCCCAAAATACATAAAAACACTGAAATAAATAAATATGGTTTAAAATTAAATTCTTTATAAGTTTCATAATCACAAATATGCATTGGGCTTTATTATTTTACATTTCCGAATTAAGCGCCGCTAGATTGGGTGTTTCGGCCACTGTGCCCTGGTCCGATTTTGCTCATTTACGAACTTAACCTGCCTATTAACATAAGACATATTTGTGCCAAATGTCGGGAGTATACCCCTATACTGTAGTTGGAGGGTATAAAAATGTTTTAAATTTACCAATTTTTGGAAGTGATAGTTTTTAATCCACACAAATTACTTAAAAAAAAAATTACTGAAAAAAGAAAATTACTGAAACAAGAAAATAGAAAATTTTCAACAAGTTTAGGACTTCGAAAATTTTATGAAAATTTTCTTTTTTTAAATCTTTTTTAATTATTCTTTACTCCAAAACGCAAAAAATGTGTCTGGGAATCAGAAAATTTACAATTTTTTTTTTTGTAAGTCAACTAGAATCCTCGTAAAATTTTTTTCAAAATTTTGTCAACTTTTTATACCCTACACCAGCGGTTACCAACCTTTTTGGCTCGCGTACCCCTAATTTTAAATTTTGTCAGCCGCGTACCCCCTAACGATTTTTTTTTTGTTCTCGTTAAGGTGCGTTCACACGAGAAAGAAATCTCGACAGAAAAATCGAAAATTTGTCACCTCTAGCATGCTTAAATATCATCTCTAAAAAAATTAATTTTGTTTACGTTATAATTTTTTATTAAATAAAATACAGACTTCAACCCGAGTAAAAAAATTTATATATAATTATATATAATTTGATATAACCACTTTTATCAAATTATATATAATTTGATAAAATTATATATAATTCTATCCAGGAATTGGTGGATAAAATTTTATAAAATTTGATCAAATTATATGAAATTATATCAAATTAGATATAATTTGATAAAATTTTATAAAATTTGATCCGAAAAAATTTTTTATCTAATGTTATCTTATTTGATATAATTTTATAAAAAAATGTATAATTTTATATAAAAAGATATATTTTTTTAGCGATATTCCTTCCTAAGTTTTGTAAATTGTTCATAATTACTCCTGATGTTGTTTTAAAGTAAAACGGGTTGAAGTTAAATTTTTCAATAATTTATTTAAAAGAGCAAAAAAAATTACTAAAAAAACTTGTGTTTACAGATTCAATAACTTAATTACTAACAAAAATCATCACTTTTTTCCAATAGAACACACGAATGAAATAAGTTTTGATTATCTAAAAAATTTAGCACACGTCTGTAAAAAATTCACAGAATTCACACGCTGCCGTCAAGGTTTTTGGGGTAAACAATGTCCCTATAATACCAATAATAGGTGATTTCTGTTACCAACTTGAGAAAATGGTGGTTATTTAATTCCATAGTCAGAGGTTTTGATCATTCACATTGTATATCCCATAGAGATGTTGATATAGAGGTAATTTTCCAAACATGAAAAGAAACAGAAAAATTAAAATATTTGTTTAGAATTGCATCAATATGTAGGTGTATATAAATATGAATTACTTCTCTATATGCAATTTGGAAAAAATGTTGCTAGCTAATTAATATTCTTAATTAAAAGGTCTTCTTAAATGGATTTTGAAGCTATTCTTATGGTAAAAAACGTAAAAAAAACATAGATATGTAGCTGTTTTCGTCGATAACGTAGTGCAGATATCGTTTGATTTAGCATGCTTTTAATGAACTTCTAAATTCAATTTCCAAAATTGTTCCCACTTGTCAAAAAATTTTCTAAAATGCATTATGACATCTTATTAAATTGTCTTAAAAAATATTTAACGACTTTTGAAGGGCCTGTAAGGATAATAAATATACAGCAAATTACAATCTTCTACCATACCTCTTTTTAGATATATTTAGCTTACCTTTTAATTAGCGTTTTTTAATTTAAACGACAATAGAACGTAAGGCAGATAGCGATTTATTTAACATGCTATTGTTCTAATTCCAGTTTCGAAAAATGTTGCCTTTTCTTGTCAACATAAAAAAATTGTGTGCAATTATTTAACATCCTTTTGTTGATCTTCTAATTCCAACTTCCCAAATTGTTTCCAATTCTTTTCCAAAGATTTTCTGACATCTTCTTGAATATTCTCACAGACATTTTTGATGGACCTGTAATAAAAAAAAATTACTTAAATTACAATTCTTACAATTCCTCTTTTTAGATTTATTCAACTTACCTTTAAATTAGCGATTTCTTTTAAATATAAAATGACAACGTTTAATAAAAATAAAATTTTAAAATTATGAAAATTTTTTGAAGTTTAAAAATTTTATTTTTTTGATGTGAAAAGCAATTTTGAAAACAATTACAAAAAAACGAACAGAAACATAAACACAAAAATAAATGACTAAAATTAGCAATGTAACAACTTAAAAAAAAAGTGGATAGTTCGCGACCTTAGAACCACCATACATGCAAATAGAACCCTATTGTTCTAAGTTCGCGAGTTATGAACGACATGAATTTTGTTTTCAGCATAAAAAAATACTCACTTAATGCACTTGCACGCAAAATTTTTTTTGCCAAGTGCTTAGAAGAAATCACGTTAACAAGATTTTTGCGAATATTATGCGAAAACTAATACCATTTTACCAAGATTCACTCGTGAATTTATTTTGGGCTGAATCGTGTCTTATGAAGGCAGACGGACGGACATTCATAGAATGTCTTAGAATCGATCATGGATCAATAATATAAATACACTTTATGGGGTCCTAGACCGATTTTTAGATACGCTACACACGGATGAACAATAAAGTATACCCCCATACTATGGTTGGAGTGTATAAAGTATATAGCATCTGCACAACCAAATTTATTTTTTCGCATCAAAAAAAATGTTTATAAAATTATATATTATTATATAAAGCAGATATAATTATATCTAATTATATATAATGATATTTCAGTAAAAATAATTTTATATATAATTTGATATAAATTTATAAAATTTTATCAAATTTTATCAAATTATATAATATATAAATTATATATAATCTTTTTTACTCGGGAAATCAAAAATAATATCAATATCTTCTGCATCATTATCAAAAAAAAGTTAAGAAATAATACGTTTTAGAGGAACTTGGTTTGACACAATTATTGAAAAAGTCATATTCACAGGTACACAGAGTCGTTTTTTGGTCTTTGTCTAGCAGTTTTCGCTCCCGTGTAAACGCGCCAAAAAAAACTTCTCATATAAATATTTGAGTTAATTTTGAAACTTTTGATCTGCGGGTATTATAATTTTTTTTTGAAGGATTTAGGGGAGATCAAATCAATGGTGGTATTTTTTTGGAAAAATTTTTGCTCTTGGGGTGGTTCAATGCATCTGAAAACGCGGATTTTGAGCTAATTTTTTTGCAGAGCAAAAACAGCTGAAAATATTGCAAAACTGATTTCATCAGTCATTTCTACACCAAAAATTTAAACAACGGAGTTTTTTGAAATGTTAAAAAAAGTTCGTAAAACACATCACAGAGGGCGAAAATATAATGTTTTTTTAATTTTTTTTAAATGTTTTTTTAATACAAGGGCAGATCAACAATACCGTGACTTTTCGAATAAAACACCCTCGTATTTACAATGAGCTTATTGAGCTTAACAAAATGGTACCAAAATTTCCACTCTATCACAACCTGTCTCAAAAATGCCAAAAAACACGTTATTTTGAGAACTTTGACATACATTTTCTCAAAAAACTGACATCATAAAAAACTGTCTTAAAAACCTGGCGTTATGGAAAACTTTGGAAGCCAGGTTAATCTAAACGAATGTCCAAATTACTAAAATTATGCGTACCCCCGCGGACAGTTTCGCGTACCCCCTAGTGGTACACGTACCATAGGTTGGTAACCGCTGCCCTACACCGCACTGTGGTACAGGGTATAATGAGTTTGTGCTGATGTTTGTAACTACCCAAAATATTGGTCCTAGACCCACTTTTAAGTATACCGATCGACTTAGAATCACTTTTTACCGATGTCCGTCCGTCTGTCCATGTAAACGGTGTAAACACGATACAGGTCACAATTCCTTATCAATTGACTTGAAATTTGAAACTTAAGCCTCCCCAAAGACGAAGCCTATTGAAATTGGAAAAAATCGGTCCATATTTAGACCTAGCCCCCATACAAAGGTCCTCTTTAGTTTTGGCTCAAATGACTCTAATAGACGCATTTTAACAGGTATCTATTCGAAATTTGGCAGGTAATCATGTTTTATCAACACAAATCACCATTCCAAATTTTAAAGAAATCGAACCAGTTCTTATTGTAGCCCCCATACAAACCACCTTCCCGATTTTCACATAAATCTCTCAAATTTCATGAAAATAGAAAATATTTAATTAAAATTCTGTTTGTGTATGTTAAACGCGTACTTTAATAACCTTATCAAATCTGATTATCATCGGACCATTTTTGGACTTAGGTCCCATGTGGAAATTTCGCCCGATATTCAGTGGAAGTGATTTATTGTCAACAAAAAGAAGCCTATTCCACTCAAATTTGATTAGTGAGTGCTTTTTACACTTATTAAAGATTTGACAAAATATAGATCTAATCAGTCCATGTTTGAACTTGGGACACATTTTCCGGGAAACTCTGGTGTAGGGTATTTTATGGTGGGTCTTGACCGACTATAATTTTCTTACTTGTTTTAATATAGGTTTTATACCCATTTTCTTGAACCCCGCCGAAATATTTGACTGTTTAAATTTTAGACTAAATTTTGTTTACCCGGCTAAAAATGTTGTATATAATCATATATGATATCATATATGAGACCATATACAGTATCATATATAGTATCAAATATGGTCTCATATATGAACATATTCCAAAATTGGCGCTTATATAAGACACGGTCATATATGATCTAATATATGTGATCATATATTAGATCATATATTGAATCATATATTGGATAATATATTGAATCATATATGGGATCATATATGATGTTGTTTTCAATTTGTTTTACATTCTTTTTCATATTTTTTTTTTTTATTTTTTTTTTCATTTTAAACTTTATGTAATAGATTATTATGTATATATTCACCAGAATTGCAAACGGTGTACATAAGTATAATTTAAAATTAAAAATATTTTTTTTATTAATTTTGGTGTTTTCATAACCCTTTAATTTTATGATTTTCATTTTTTAGTTACTATCGTTTGCATTTTTGGTGACCATATAAAAATAAATAATTTAACTTATAGATATGAGAATACATTTTGATAGTAAACAAAATAAATTGAACATAAAAGATCTTATATATCAAGTTTTTCAATTAATATCGAAAGATGCGAACAAAGGGCTTATTAAAGGAACGTTGATTTCCTTTGTGTTTTCTTGTTTTAGTGTTAATTCCGATTATCTTCAGACTTAGCGTTTTTGTTAAGGTATAAGCCTCTTTTTTTACAATATTTATAGTCAAAATCTAAAAAAGGATATAAAATAATATTAATATTTGAGATATTTCTAGAATTTTTTACCAACGATAGCATTTGGTGCTAATAGGTTAATGATAACACGGATGTCATTTAACGAAGCAACCATGTAGCTTTAAAGATTGGCTAGATACTGCTCCAACATACATGTTGGAGTGTATTTTGTTAAGACCATGGGATGCTTAAGCCCATTGGATGCTAAAGACTATGGAATGCTTTTTAAGGAAAGATATATTGTCTTTCAGAAATCCATCTGAAAAAATATTAAAAATTATTACACATTTCTTTTTTATTCCATCAAAAAAGAACTTACTACTACTAAATGCATGCATCAAAATTCATAGCAAGCAAATAATTACTTAAGACTTCGATTAAAAGCAATATATTCAGTAGTATGTATTTTATCTTGCTCGGTTATGTTTGTAGGAATATTTGAAGGATAGGGATAAAAACTTTTTCTACTTACATCATGTTTGTAAGGATATTTGAAGGACTAAGATAAAAACTATTTCTACTTACATCATGGTGACAATGTGCAAGATTGTCACTTTCGCTTATAGACAGCTTTCTTGTAATTGTATAAAAACGTTGTCCTGACTAAATCGTTACTCAACCTTAAAACTGATCGTTCTTTTCATTTCGATTTAACTCGTCCTTCAAACTTCTTATACTTACATTCTTTCCATTTCCAATTTGCTACAGTAAGGGATTTCAAAATAATTTATAGTGTTGGAATCGTAGTGATAACATTTCTGGTGGTGCATATGTCCTCTTCTCCAAGTTGAGTGAGCTTAACGTTACTTGGCCTCAAAACTGCTTATACGATCTATCATTTCCAATTTGTTATGGCGACATTAAGGGATTTCAAAATAGTTTGCAGTATTGCAATCGCAGTGAAAACATAATGGTGGTGCATATGCCCTCTCCACGAAGTTGCACGAGATTAACGAAGCTGCGTAGTTTAATTTTCTTCAACATCAAAGCACTCTATATTATTGTATTTGCGACATATGTTCATTTACTCATTTTGAATATGATCTTGTTTTGGAATAAAATGTCCACGCTTATACTTGTTATGACGATGAACTGGAAAAAAATAATACATATGATTTTAAAATTCTAAATTCATTTAAAATTCTAATAAAAACTTACCTTTTCCATTTTCTTTATGTAAAAGTAACTTTTTTAATCAGAATATTTTGCAACTAGGAAACAATATTTTTTAAATTATTGATACGAATCGGTAGTAAGATATAAATATGGTAATTAAATATAATTTCAATCGTACAAAACTTTTATTTTGTAATTCCGGTTGATATTTTCATACACATGCACTAAAATTTAACATTTTATCATAACATATATGTTTCCATATATGATATCATATATGGCACATATTTTATATACGGCCACATATATGGGATCGTTTCTTGCATATATGGTCACATATATGTTTCCATATATTTCATATATGATCATATAAAGATTTATATATAAGCATATATGAACATACACATTTATTTTTAGCCGGGTAGTGTATTATTTGCCGAATTTCGAAAAAGTGTTAATCAATTTATAAAGACAGAAGATGATATTTATAATTTATATAAAGCTGTAAAATCTTTCATTTCTTTTTATCGCGTTATGTCGCGTTTTGTGAATTTTGCTATCCATGCATATTTTTTTGCAAATCAAACATGCAAAGTTTTAAAACAAGTCCCTGTTATCATATTAGCATAAAAAATAAAAATAAATAATACATCTTCTATAAAAAATTATATAAAAACTAAAAAAAACAAAAATCAAAAGAATTGGAATCCAATATCTCGTAAACCATTACAAATTTAAAAAAAATCAGAGCACACATGAATTCAGTGACCGAAAATCCATACAAGACACAAATTTCCATGAGTTGGCATGGTTATTTTTACCCTTTGATATGGGCTCTCGATCCACTGTACCCTGGTACGATTTTAGGAAAAATAAACTAATTTTTATTGTAAAAGCTTTTTTGAGTGATAACAAAATATTTTTGTGGCTACCAATGTCTTTCAAATCGTGTTTAGCGCTTTCTTTTTAAACATGTGACCTGGTTACTGACTGATTTCGATGATAATTGCTTTCTGTGTGATAGTTTTAGTTCTTTTAGGGGGAACTTTTTTCTCCTGGTAAGATTTTGAGCCTTCAAAAGCCAAGGATTCTAGCTCTTTTATTTTGAAACTCCGACTGTGAAAAATTTTCTTCGAGATTACTTCTTAGGTTGACATTTTATTTATCGCAAAACAACTAATATATAGTGGATTTTATTTGGAACCAGTCCTAACACCGTAGCTCTTCTAGCAAAGAAGATATTAAGTATAAATATTTAACTGGATTTTTATACCCTATATCACTCTGTAGTACAGGATAAATATGGCCACGTGAGTGACTTTTAACTCACACTCACTCACTAACGACAGTTTATTTCCAATCACAGACATTCACTAACGAGCAAATTTTTTTCTACTCACACTCAATCACGTGAGTAAATTTAAGTCAACTCACGTGCACTCACCCAGGCGTCACTCACACTTACGTTGACTCATACTCACGAAACTCTTATTTAAACAAAAAAAAACTTTAATAATAAAATTACAGAAATCTACACTCAAAATATTTTGTAGGCAAAAACAAATGAAAAACACACTTAAAAGCAGTGAATAAACAATTGAAAACCATCCCAGTAATCATTTATTTGTTTAAACAAACATCAACATTTTTTTTTTACTGTTGACAAAATTTTCTAAAATAAATAACATTAAACATTAAAAAATTACGTTTTTTCACCCTTTTTTACCAACAAATTCGAAAAAAATAACCAACGAAAACATTAAAAATTAATGATAGTTCTGTTATTTTTACCAACAAATTTCAAAAAAATAACCTACGAAAAAAAATAAAAATTAATGATTTCGTAGGTTATTTTTTACAATTTTCTATTGAAATATTTTTTTAGAAATTTTTAATAAAATTTTTGGGGAATCGATCCCGCAATCAACTACATTCTGGACAGACACTTTACCCATCGTGCCAAAGTCACTTGATACAAACATGTTTTTATATTTCTATAAATAATTTTTTTGATTTTTTTTTTCTACAAAAAAATAACAGACTTGTGTAGGTAAAAACTAATGATATTTCATTAAAAAATACCAACAATTTAAAAAAAAATTACTTACACAAATCATTAAAAATCGAAAGAATAATCAGTAGTTTTTACCTACAGAACAAAAATTAATGACTTTAAAAATTAAATGTTAATGAAAGTCTTTATTTTGTAGTGTGTTATTTTTGAAACAAGGGACTGAAGAAGCCGTTAATAAAAACTGAACATCAAACAAATGTTTTTTCTTTTAAAAACGACTAAACGGCAAACTTTTTAAATAAACTACAAACAGTTAATGACATAATTTTTTGAGTGTAGCAAAATTATTAGCAAAATTTTGAGTTTATCAAAATTTAGATTTTTTTTTTTTCTTTTAATTTTTCGGGACGAAATTTGAAGTTTAGCTAAGTTTTACAAATTTTTTTGACTTTTATCTTGACGAAAGGAAATGTGAAACAAAAACATCGGGATTATGAAGAACCGGGTTCACACGTATTTTCCATCAAATTGGATAATATGTTTATAAAAAGAGTAATTTGTCACTTATTACTTATATTCAATGTATTGATTATTTTTTAACGTTTCTTAAAAATAATACGCAAGATTGATAGTTTAATATTTTATTTTTGTATTTTTTTTTGTAGTTCTTCTTAATGTTCTGTTGTTTTTTTAAAACTTCAAAAGCCCTTAATCCTTATTTAAGAATTAAGGACTTTTCGTTTATTGTTCAACTGTTGACAAGTATGGACTGGTTTTAGTTTAACTCCGTGCTATTAATTGAATTACTAAAATTGTTCGTAATAGGTTTGTTCGTAATAGGTATTTTTGTGATGTTCTCACGACCACGTCAAGGAAAATGAAAATATGGACACAAGTTCACCGGTTTAATTTGAAGATCTGCCTCACCGACTGGTGCTGGTCCTAGCACTGGTCTTAAGGTTGCGACCTTGAAGTCCGGCCTTGGTTCTGGAGGGGTACTCAGCCCAATATTGGTGGCAAAAAGAAAAAGAAACTTACGCCATCAAAAGTCAGGCACAACCAGAGACGGCTTTGTTTGAAAATAATTAACAACTCGATGGAACGAAGATCTCCGAACGTGAGAGGGCATCGCTATAATGGGCGAAAGGAGTCATTGAAGAACAGGACAAACTTTCGGCACATCTGACAAAAAGAGCGCTGTTTCGGCCTCGTCATCGAAGTCTGGTAAAAGGTTGCGCTCGCCCTACGAGAAAACTTTACCTAAGAGATCTAAGATGACCGGCAACGTTTGGACTCAGTCTTTTAGTGAAGTGGTGAAAGGTAACTTCGTTAGGGCTGTGATCAACAGGCAAAATTGGGATTGTTGTATTCCAAGGGACAAGTGGAGTTTAGTAGAAACTAAATTAAATGAAATCTACTTTAGGCTCCTTGAGAGTATGCCTGATTTTCTCCCTACTACTGTCAATGCAGGTTGGTATCAGGGGCGGGTAAAACTCGTTACTTTTGGGAACGAAAGATCCTCAGCCGAGTTTAAGGTTGCCATTAGCCAAGTGGGAGAGTTATGACCTGGAGCCAGACTGGACGTTGTGGAAAAACATGGTATCCCGACGCAACCCAGAGCTCATGCATGGATTCCAGTGACTACAGGTGACACTGACCTTCCAACTCAGAATTGGAAAACTGCCAAATTGGGTGTGATGGAGGGTGCTTGTCGTCAAGCAGTGGTCTTGGTTAATGTGGAATCACTTCCACTTTTATCCAAGACTGACGGCATTATTAGATTTGGTTTTTTTTTATATAAGAGTCAATGTCTACAAGGGCGACCAGAGGCCTATTTTGGGCGCTGCCAAGCCAGTGGCAAAGTCGGCTGGGGAGGAGAATCTGGAAGAGGTTGATATTTAGCTGACCGATTCTAGGCTGATGGGAGATGCATCTGGCATTTTCGAAACCGAATCTGGTAACGAATTTGACCTCTGTGATGACTCGGAGGATATAGCTGGTGCCACGATTGGTGATATTCTGGCCGATTAAGAACAGTTGGGACACACATCTGGCTTGCTTGAAACCAAATCAGGGAACCAATGCGACCTCTATGATAACACAGAGGATGAAACCAATACCACGGTGGGGGAAGTATGGTGGAAAAAAAGTAAGATGTTGCGGTTCCTACAAATTAACCTCTATTACTGTAAGGCAGCATCAGTTGCACTCTTGCTGCGCCTGACGACAGGAACAGTTTACTTCGTTTTAATCAATCAGCCATGGGTGCAGGGTGATAGGGTTTGCGGATTGAAGACCCCTGGGTTTAAGTTGATGGTTGCCAAGGGTGAGGGCTCACCATTAGCCTGCATCTTGGTAAAAAATGGCTTAAATATCGTGAACCTATATTCAAAATATGCCAACTCAAATTTGACCGAAATGAGTTTCCGATGGAAAATAGCTCCCCTATGCAATACCCATCTGTGGTAAAAATTTCAGAGCAAAAAAATAATTTTTTGTCGTTTTACATCCATTTTTGTTATTCTGCTAACTCAAAGTACATATTTTTTTGGTGAAAATAAATGCCAACTCCCATTGTAAATTTCCAAAAATTTTTCAAAAGTTTTTTTAAAAAAAATTAGACCACATATCTTATTGCATTTGCCATTCTGAACACGAATCTGGTAAAGATTTTGATATCTAATGCCTAGTTTTCGAGATATTACCATTTTGAAAATATCGGTAAATGGTGTTTGCAAAAAAAAAAATTGCTTATATATATGTAACTTTCAAACTATTTATCAGATTGAAACATTATGAGTGGGGCAAATAAAGTCAATGATATAAGCTTTCAAAATAGCTAGTTTGGAGTGAGCCTTCTAAAATAAAGCGTGAGTTACAGAGTGCCAAAGTTGACCACCCTGAGATTAAAAGGCTTTCGGAGCTAGTAACTTTTAAAAATATGCAAAGATTTTTAATTTTTTTTAGTTTTTGCAATTACCGCACTAAGGAAAACAAAATCCAAAAAAAAAAAATTTATAAAAATTTTTCAAAAAAAAATTTATTTTTAGTTTCCGACAAAATATGCCAACTCTAAAAAAATATTTGTTTTTTGATATAGTAATAAATGCCATCTCAAAAAAATACGCAAAAGAGTGCAAAATATGAAATTTTTGGCATAGGTAAAAATTATTTAGAATATTTAAACCATCTTATGGAAGGTACATTGTTTATTTTTTCAATAATATGCAAAATAACTAGTTTTTTAGCTCTCCTGAAAAGTAAGCTTTTTCGAGTTGGCATTTATTGAATATAGTTCGACGATATATTCTTTTTATCAACTTTCAGTGATAAGGATGTTACAGCGGCTAGCTTAGAGCTTGATGGGAAGTCTATTTCAAGGACGGTCGACTTTATAAGGATGTGCAGAACTCAGAAGTGGGGACATCAGAAAGTTATGCTGCATAAATGAAAAAGAATTATGCTGCAAAAAAAAAACAATTATGCTGCAAAAAAAATCCAAATTATGCTGCAAAAAATAAATTATGCTGCAAAAAAAAAATTATGCTGCAGAAAAATCTAAATTATGCTGCAAAAAAAAATTATGCTGCAAAAAAATCTAAATTATACTGCATTTTATTAAATTAATTAAAAAAATTAAGTTAATTATTACATTTTTTATGCTGCATATGAATATGAATTATGCTGCAAAAAAAACAATTATGCTGCAAAAAAAATCGAAATTATGCTGCAAAAATAACAATTATGCTGCAAAAAAATCCAAATTATGCTGCAAAAAAAAAAATTATGCAAAAAAATCTAAATTATGCTGCAAAAAAAAAAATTATGCTGCAAAAAAATCTAAATTATGCTGCATTTTATTAAATTAATTAAAAAAATTAAGTTAATTATTAAATTTTTTCAAAATGCTAACATGTAAAGAATTTCAAGAAAAAAATTACAAAATTAACTAACAAAAAAATTAACTACCCAAAAATGGTTAAAAATTTTTTCAAAAAATTACTTTTTCATTTTATACTTACATATCGTGGAACTATATTCAATTTGAGCTATCTGCTCGGTTGACGAAAATGAGTTTTTGATGGCAAAATGTTAGCTAGCATAAGTGTCATCTATGGTAATAATTTCAGAACGAAAAAATTATTTTAAGACTATTTTATTACAGAAATAGCATGAGCTATGTGAAACCATGATTTTTTATAAATAAAAATTTGAGCTATCTACAGTATAGTTGACTAGAATAAACTTTTAAATTTAGATTTTTTTATATTATCACTTTTTATACGGTGTTTCTATCAATAAAAATAATGGCAGTTTTTTTTTTGGAAAGTTTCAACTCCTTTCCGCGGTTAAAAACGCGGTTTTTGACCCATATTTCGATGCGGAGCAAAACCGGTTAATCTTTTTGCATATTTTATTTGCCCATTCGATTGTACAGGAAATACAATTGTTATGACATTTTTCGCAAGCTTCATGAAGGTTCCAAATAATGGCGATAAAGCGCGAAAAAATCGATGATTAAAAAAAAAAATTAAAAAGTATTTTTTTAAAACCTGTATTGGAAGGGCTTAAAAAATATGGTACCAAATTCTGTATTTAATGAGCTATCTGCTTAGGTTGATTAATTTCAAATAAAAAAGGTTGAGCTTGTAATAGGCTTGGCTGGGTATGGGTTCGAAAGGGGTTAATTGCTTTCATCACAAAAACAACGCGTCTTAACCTGAGATAAAGGGGGAGATTAATTATACCATTGCTGGCAAAACTAATACCCAAAAATAAACCTTTAAATTACCCAGTGGTCACCGTGAGAACGTTACGCACGTGCTCGGCTGACTAGCTAGTTCGGGAGATGTGGGCGGGGATCTTGTTCCTCTATTTGACCTAAGCCATACAAATAAAAATATCACGTGCGCTTTAAAATGCCCTTTTATAAACTATAAAACATATTACCAATTTTTCATGACACAGACCTTAGGTTGAGCTGAGATGTTCAAGCTCTTTGCTTCTATACCCTCCCATCCGATGGTTTTTCGGGTAGCTGATTTTTAAAGAAAAACCCCAAATACACTTTACCTTACCTCAGACCTTATGAAGTTTTACAATTAGAAGAGTTTTAATCCATTTTAAATATTGTAGTTTATTCTAACAAAAAAAAATTATTAACATTATAAAAGATCGTATTTTCAAAAATATCTTTTCATTTGCATAAGGCTCTTATAGGGTTAATAGAATGAAATGTATAAAATATAAAAATAAACAATTGTAAATAAAATAAAAAATAAATAACCCATAAAGAGATTTTATTGCAATGCACAAAAAAAAAAACACTAAAGTTCTCTTTTATAAGAGTATATTGAATTCATTACTAGCATGCGATAAAATTTCTTTATGTTATGGTAGTATAATATAGAGTAAGTTTTAAAGAGATGTAGTAACAAAAACAATCGAATCCAACGCTGCATGAAGATCTTCTGCATACTGATGATTTCGATGATAATGATGTAAAGTGATAAAGTTAATTTCGTTTAAATTAAGTCAGGTTTAAAGTAATAGGGTAAATAAAATGAAATTATTGTTTGTATAAATTTATACCAATCTAACAATAACTTTATTTTATATAAGTTTTAGTAAATTTAGGTATGGACAAGTTAGCGATTTCAAAAAAAAATTTAGTTATTGTAACAATTTGCATGCTATAAATTGCACCACAATTTATAACAATTAAACAATAATTGAATTTTAGAACTTTTAAAAATTTAGACAATTAAAAAAAAAAAATGCAAATAAATTGATTTTAATTAATTAAGATCAAACCGAATTTAAATCAAAATTTAAGGTTATTTTGAATTAGAGATTAGCATTAAAAATAATTTTTTTTTTTTTTATATTAGAATTAGGTGTTAAATATTTCAGAAAAATTTATAATTAGAATATGTATTCGGAATTAAGAAAAGATTTAATTAGGATTAGTTTAGCTCGAAATTTTGATATTTTAAATCAGAGGTTTAGGTTGTGTTTTCAAATTTGCACAAAAAAAAAATTATTTCTTGCTGAATTTTTGGAAATTTTAATTGAACCCCGACACTGACATGTATGTTTTCTTCGGCCTATGTTGGTTACTTCGACTTAAAATTCCTTATAATATTTTTAAGGCGGCTCCTCAGAGTACAGTCTCTCGAGTTACGTGACTCGTTTCCACTCACACGTGTGTTCTCGACTCAGGAAGAGTAATTTACTTATAGCTCGAGAAACTTTAAACCATTTGTTGAACACGATAATTTCAAGATTTGTAGACTTGTAGTACGTGTTTAGATTCTACGATAACTCCAACTTATTTACGTTACGTAACGTATATATGTTGAGGGTCTTGAAAACCACAATGGATCTTTAAGATGGCGGATAAATGGTGTAACTTCTAGCACCGTAGTGGTACGGAAATTTCCTTAAGCTTTCGGAATTTTGGCTTCTTTCATCAATTTTAGTGATAATACTACACAAAAAGAATATATTGTTGATTCTCACATAATTCAAAACTAATTAACTTGGATTACCTTTTAAATTTTGTCAAAACGATGTTAAAAATTCTTGGAAAAATTCCAGAAATTACTTCAAACTATTTGTAGTAATTTTTACCAAAATTTGGTAATATTAGTTACACAACTTTTAAATTTAAAACAAACTGTAGGAAATTTTATAAAAAAAAAAAACGTTTAACAATTAAACTTGTATTGAATACCACTTAATTATTTTGTAATGATCTATTCTGCAGCCAAAATTGAAAGAACGCAATATAATAATTCCACATTGTATCAAACCTTTTATCAAATTTATAATTTTCGCCGCATATTTCAATATATACAACAAGATCTAGTTAGAATGACACAAACTGATATTTCTTTCCTTGTCACCATGTATAATACCATACATGAAACATACATGATATGCAGTACTGCATAAAACGAAATAGGTAAAATGAATTAAGTGCATAAAGAATACACAAATATATCCAGTGTTGTATGAATCATCAGTGATGGTACTACTGGTACTTTTAGGGGTAATTTGATATTGTGAGTACTAAACAAAATTATACTTCAATCAAAGTAATTTATTAGAAAGATTATTTGATAAAATTACTAATATGGTACTTTTTATAATTTTACAGAAATAATTGAAGTTTTAAGCAATGTTGCTACAATGTTTTGTTTAGAAACGCAAAAACTACATTTAAGAGAAACGCTGTACAGCAAAATTAAGCGATTAATTATGCAATGAATAAATAAAGAGATTATATTTAAAACCTATTGGGACAATAATAACATAACATTTTATTATTCCAAAAATTTATTTGTGTTAACAAAAATGTAAAGAGTTTAGAAAAATATTTAAGACTTTTAGATAAAATACTGATTTTGTTGTTGCAAAGAAACATATAAAAATTTTAAAATATTTTCGCAAAAAAACCTGACATTACAAGCTATCTGGTGTAACTCAGCGAATAATACGAATTTTTACAAACAAAGCACGTGTAAAATTTAGTAGTTATTATTAATTAATATTGTAAAAGATCGGCCGACAAAAAGTTTAAAAATACGCGAATGCGACGGTTTTTTTGCTCTCCTGAAAAGTTATGTTTTTTTAGATAGCTCAAATTGAATATAGTTTAACGATATGATATTTTTTTATAAAAAATATCATATCACAACAAAAATTACCTCATATTTTTATTATTTAAACCTAAAAAAGATACAAAATTAACTAACAAAAAAATTAACTACCCAAAAATGGTTAAAAAATTTTTTCAAAAAATTTGAATTAGAAAAAAAATATTTTTTCATTTTTTACTTACATATGATATTTTTTTATAAAAATATCATATTACAACAAAAATTACCTCATATTTTTATTATTTTAACATAAAAAAGATACAGATAAAAAATAAAGATAAAGTTGTGTCACAAAAAAATATTCTCTTTTTTATAAATGTTTGGTGGTCTTGAAAAAGATCGATGTTTGGTGGTCTAGAAAAAGACCGATTTTTGAAGAGTTGAAAAAAATGATGATGATGATTAAAAAAAAAAAATACAAAAACTTTTAAAGTTTTGTCAACTTTTTTTTGTAAGGGGCATTTTTTTTGCATCTTTCTTGTCTCTAAGAAGACGGACTCTTAAATATTTGTAGTTTTTATACAGAAGAACTGTCAGGAAAAAGTTAAGAAGCATCTGGTGATGTTGAAAACAACTATGGTCTGGGTCAAACGAATCATCCAGTGGTTCATCAATCATCACGCTCTAGAACTCAATGTGCTTGATGAGGCGTTCACGAATATTAAGAAGGTCATAACTTTCTGTGAAAAATTTGCAATATATTTTGAAAACAGTTGATGAAAAACGATTATATTGTTGTGATGGAACAACAAGATCCTCTGCTGTCTTAAATGCTTTCGCTTGCGTAAAAGTGTTAGCTGATGAAGCATCTCCAACAGCTAACGCAGTGCAATTAGCACAGTTGAACTTGTTAAGGATAGTCTGGAATAAAAAAAAAATAAAAAGGAAAATTTTTATATTAAATAAATTAAGTGAAATATATCAAGAAATCTTTTTTAAATTTCAACTCAGTGAAACTGAAATAAATGTTATAAAAAACCGGCAGTTTTTGGAATTAAGAAAAACTGTACACACAGAAAATAGATTCAGTTGTTGCAACTGAATTGTTTGCCAACTGAATTTTTGCGGTTGCACCAACTATCAGAATATTCAGTTGCCTCTACTGCCAATTCAATTGTCTCTACCGGTAAATATCTATCATAAGAACCGAATATTTTTGTGTTAAAATTGACATTGGTTAGAGTGATCGAATTTTAAAAAGCGTTATATAGTTGTACCAATCAATATTTTTTTAAACTGTTTCTTTTAAAATAAAAATTTTTAATATTTTTTTCAAGCTATTTTACTTATTTATTTGATTGCAAAAATTTTATAATTTAAAAAGTGAAATAAATATGTACATACAATAGAAAAATTAAACTAAAACTAATAATTATAATAGAAAAAATTTAAAATCTAAGAATTTTTCTAAAAAAATTGTCTCAGAATCTGCGAGACTTTCTAGAGCAAAAATAACTCGAAGTCAAAATATATCTCTTACAAAGAAATGTCAATGAAAAAATCGAAAAAAATATCTCAGATTTCTAAAATTTTTTTTATAGAAACATATCTCAGAATCTAAGAATTTTTTAATAGAGAAAAAAATCAGAACCTGAGAATTTTTTTACAGAAAGAATGTCTCTGTAAAATAATATCTCAGAATATATAATTGAATATCTTCTAATGAAAACATTTTGAAGTATCTGAGAATTTTTTCCTATTGAAAAAGTCTAAGATAATGAGGAAAAGTCTCAAATTCCGAAATTTTTCCTATAGAAAAAGTCTCAGATTTTGAAGCATTTTTCCTACAGAAAGAACTTAGACTTTAAGGCATTTTTCCTATAAAAAATGTCTCCGATTCTGAGAATAGTTTTGTTAATTTCAATATTCTGGCATTTACAAACCTTAAATTTGTTACCACTCTCTGGACACTTTGGACTATAAGGATTTCTTGGAAGCTGTTCCAAAGTTTTTTATAGGTGACTCAAAAACGATTTTATTGTCGACTTCTGGGTAAAATATCATCTTTAGCATTTAAGTTCCGTGTGCAAATACCTAAAACAAGATTTATTGATTTAAATTGATTGTATTTCGGCAGTGGTATCAACTTACCGTCAAAGTTTGTAACATTTTTTACGGAATTTTATATGAATTTTATTTTAAAATTAAAAAAATACGTCTGAACACAATAACAGTTATGCTTTAACTAATTACTATTTTCATTTTTTTGACGTAAAACGTTTTGTAATCTAAATGAAAGCACAACAATCAATTATTAGTTAAGAATACCAATATAAATTTATAATTTAGTAAAATTTTTCAAAAATAAAAAATTATTGAGAATTTGATTAAGTTGACCAACATTTTCAGTTGTGGATACTATTACCAAATGTTTTTGGAATTTATTAATTTAAACAAATGATTATTGGTCGAGAAGGAAAATAAAGACTAAAAGAAACGGTTGTACTTACTAAATATTTTTAAAAAACTTTATTAGTTTTTAGTTTGGGTATATTAACCAAATTATTAGTTGTTGATACAACCATTCGGTTACGATTCATAATTAATTATAACTGCTGTTATTTATTTGATATGGTGATAAAAAATTTACAATAACAACTAAAAATTTATAAGAATTATCAAAATTCCGTTTTCATTATGGAATTCCAACTAAACATTTTTCTGTGTGTAAATGCAGTTGTGTAAACAAGACCTTGAACCATCACTGAGCAATGTTTAAGGATTACCCCACTTTATCCGTAAAAGTTACAGAGGGTTAAAGTTGAAAAATCGATAAAAATGGCTTGAAATAATCCATAGTTTTTACATTATTTCGCTTTTTTTTTTTTTCTCCTTATATTTCAATCTTTTCCGGCATAAGCACAAGTTAGTACATATAAGAGATTATTTTAATGTTGGTTTGATAGATGCTTCATCGCTTGGTAAGAAGTTATAAGACGGTTAAATTTTGAAACCAAAAATTAAGAGTTTTTAAATTTTCGATGTTTTTTGATCAGGGATTTCGGCCCCCTCTATAAAATGAAAAAAGTTGAACTAGAGTTGGTAGCTGTTGTAATTCTTAACATTTTGGAATTAATCCCGTTAATGTGCCACGAATAGTTAAGGAGTTTCAGCAGATCAAAGTTCGCAAGAAAAAACGTAATTTTTTTAAAATACCAGTTTTTCGCGAGGCACATTCGCGGTTTCATTCGAAATTTGGTGGACTCTTGCGTAAACCGAGTTTTTTGTGAGTTTACATAAAAAAATCACTGGCGGGTTTATAAAAAATAAATTGCAAAAATTTTATGGCATTTTTGAAAATTGTGCGAAATTTGCAAATCTGTTTCCTATTTTTTTTAGTAGCAATTAATGCATCATGTTTATTTTAATACACCAAAAGACGTGCCTTAACGAGTAGAACTGATTTGCTTTTTGACTTTTTACTTTAAGCCATTCTGAGCGGAAAGCGCGATGATTTTATCTAAACCTGTTTTGATCTGGCACATCCAAGGCTTTACACGAAATCGGATGAAATTTTTTTGAAAGCCCACTTGATGTGTCATTATAAAATCACAGGCGGGTTAAAAAATTTTGATGATTATAGATTTTTTGGACCATATTAAATTTTCTTGTTATAAAAAAGCATCACCGATTTTTTTTAACTACTGGTACAATGATACGATTTTCCGTGATTTTCTTCAGTAATACCAACGCGTATTGCCTAAATATGTTATAAAAAATTGTGAAACTTTTCTTTTACCGCGAATTAATCGCGATTTTAGGTACTTATATATTTTTTTTTTAAATCGTTTGGTCATTAAAGGGTTAAATTTATATCATATATTTTAGAAGAAATGATATATCCTGGCATGTTTTAATAACGCATGCAACAAATGTGTAGAAAATAAAATCTTTAAAATATATTTAAGATTTTTAAAACCGCTAAATCTTAAAACCGCCATAACTTTTGACCCCCTTGCGCGATTTAATTGACGCGAACGAATTTCTTATTCTTAAATAGCATCTAATATTTATGCCAACTTTCATCGATGTGCCATCAAAACAAAAATCACATCTTTTTTAACTCAAAATTTAAGTCTAAAACGGAACTCCTCATATATGTGAAATAAATAAATACCTTAAATATCGAATATCCTGTAAAATATTCCAAAACAATATTTTCCTCTTCTTCCACTGCTTCATCCACCTCTTCAACGACATCATCCCAATCATAATTTTCTTCTAAATCAACTAAATGGGTATTATCATCGATACCTATTAAATAATAACATTTTTGATAATAATAATAATAATAAAGTTAATAATTTTCAGCTTTGTTACCTCTTATATTTAGCTGATTTGCTGACGCAAGTTCCTCGTTGGTTTCGACAATGGCGTAGGAAAACTCCAACATAATGTCCTCATCATCGCACATTGGTTCCAAATCAAAATCTAGCTGGACAAAAGTCCAAAAATTAGTGTCCTTAAAATTGGGAATTAATAGTGCTAGGGGAAAGCTAAGGGTGTGTTCTGATCAAACTTATAACCATTTTTTGGAATTAGGTCTTTAACTTTGTTAAATATGCGAATGAAATAACATTTTTGGTATCCAATATTTAAAAAAAAAAAATATATATAAGTGTTAAACTAATAACATCACATTATCCATGTTACATCAACTGTTGCAAAACGGTTTATGTACAAGAAAGCTACAGATTTATACTTATTCTGGACATTAATAAGAAATTTATTATAGATCTTCTTCTTACATTTTTTGTACTTTGAAGTATGGTCAATAATAACAATATTTTTGAGGACTTATGAAACTTCCGCAGCTTGCCAAAACCGAATCCAGGCATATCATGTCTAATTACCACATACAACTTATAGGTAATTTATTACTGAACGTTGTCATGCAGACATTTCTTGCAGGTTTTTACAGGTTTAAAATTAATCACAGTTTTTATGAAAATAGATTTTCGCCTAAAATTTGTTTTCTAAATAAAGTATCGAATTTTTGTAAGTTTTTGATAACTTTTAAGTATTATAATTATGCTAAGCTTAAATAAATCACTAAATTTGATGTTTCCTATTAAACCACGGCCAATTACACACTTCGACTAAATTCAAAAATGTCCGTCTGTCCGTCCGTCTGTCCGTCTGTAGAGTATACGATACAGTCCAAAATAAAAGAGCTAGACTTCCGACGTTTGGCACGAATATGTCTTATATTCCTAGGCAGGTTAAGTTCGGAAATGGATAAAATCGGACCAAGGGGAGAAAAGTTCTCCCTTGGAGAACTAAACCAACCTAAGAAAAATCGAATTTTTTGCAGGGTTTTTTGTGCTTTTGCTAAGCAAATGCAACATTCTTCTCTCAGATGAAGTTCGAAATCGCAAGGGAAAGGTGCTCCCTAACGTCTCCCAACAACCCCCCCCCCCCCCAAAAGAAAATGACGCCCCTGGATTTTTTTTATATTGTTTTTTTTTACATTTTGGAGGGTATAAAAGATTCGGCACAGCCGAATGTAACACTCTCACTGGTTTTTTATTTTTTTTTTACATTTTGGAGGGTATAAAAGATTTGGCATAGCCGAATTTAACACTCTCACCTGTTTTTTTCAATTACACTTCTCGACAAAAATTTTTTTTTTTTTTAGAGATTACAAAACTTTTAAAAAATAAGTTTCTGCATTTCATATTTCTGTTCTGCATATAAACCATTTTTGTCATTAATGAATTACTGAAATTAAAAAAAAAATAAAAAGTTGTCGATTAGTGTAATCGACTTAGAAAAATTTAACATGTTTTTTGAACTCAGCGATCCCAAAAACATATAAAACGGTGATAAAATAATTTTGTCCAGCTAGATTTGGACTTGGAACCACTGTGCATCGGTGCAATTGTTATTCGAATTATAAACATGTGTTATGACCCTCATGGAAATGAGCCTTGCAAATATATATTGCAATTGGTATATTGAGGGATGGGTGTTGCATCCACCCATGAACCTCGCTTTAAAAAATATATTTTCAATGGCGTCTTGGTTGAATCTCCCAAGAAGAATGTAATTCACATCTTGGTATTTTTCGAACAGATGGTCACAAAGATTCAGCAATCCTCGAAGAGTAATTACAAAACCTTAAAAATTAAAAATTAAATTTTAAAAATTAAAAAAACAATCGTATACCTTTGATCCATTGTACACGATTGACACCATCAAATTTTAAACTCTTCACATATAGAATAAAATCTTCTATGTCCTGCTTCTTTTGCGTTTCTCCTCTGTAGAGGGGCCTTTTTATCGGACTTGAGTCAGAGACATTTTTGGAATTCAACGAGTCGAAATGTCGTTGAATTTCGTTAACAGCGCTAAAGTACCTAAAAAGATTTATATATTTATTTAGTATTGTAAAATAATATTATATGTATGTTTGTATAGTACCCGGTAACAACAGTTCATCACTAAAAAATCCGGCTTCTTCCATCTTGTACTCAACTGCAGCTACACTCAAAAAAAAAAATTTGTAAAATTACAAGTAAAAGGTCTTGTAATTCTATTTTACTAATATTTTTGTCTTTTTACAAAAATTGTTGTATATTTAATAAAACGAAAACTACAGTTTGCTTTGTAATTTTACTATTATATGTTGGTAAATTTATTTTACAAAATTTTTAGGTAAATTTACAAAAAAAGTGAATTATTTTACAAATTAAAAAAGTACTACTAGGTGTTTAGTTTTTTTACACATGAAAACTGTTATTGTACAACAAAATTTTACTTGGTGTTATTTAGTCTTTCTACCAAAAAAATTTTAAGATCTCTTACAAGGTTTTCAGTTTCAAATGTATGTATTGAAAATGTTAATGTTGTTTTACAAAAAAAAAATTAATTATTCAACAACAGGACACGCAAAAATTTTCTAAGTTCAGATTTTTTTTTGCGTTTTGAAGTAAAAAATTTAGGTAAAAATAATTTTTTATAATAAAAAAATTTTATGAAAAAAAATTTTGGAAATTTTTTAAGTTCCGGATACAAAAATTTTTCAATTAATTGTAAGCTTTAGCCAAAAAATTTAATTTTTACACAATTTTTTGGTAATTTGCGTTAAGTAAAATACCAACATTTTTATGTGTTTCTACTATATAATTGTTCATAGTTAATTTTTTTTGTATTTTTACCATTTTTTTTTTGGTAATTTTTCCATATTTTTTTGGTAATTTTTTTGTTAATTTGGCACCTAAAATGTCAATAAAAAGCTGCCAATTATGAAAAATTAAGTTTTTCTTGTTTTAACAGGAACTTAAACATCTAATCTACAATATCCAAAAAAAATTTCGATTTTTTAAAAATACTAGTGAAAATAATTAAAAATTCAAAAAAAAAATTATTTTTTGATTAATTTTTCCTGAAAATATAAGAAATTTCTTGTGTAGCCTCCTTCGCAATTCTCATATGTTCTACTTAAGAAAAACGAAATGTCGAAAAAAGTGCAGTGTTATACATTAAAAAGTTTGTTAAAAGTGTTCAAGTGAAAAAAAAATCATTTCAGGTTGTTGAAGTGCTACTCCAGCTGCCGAAGAAGGAAAAATAAGATGCACCAATGGAAAAAAACCTTTAAATTTACAAAACAAACAGTAAATAAACCAAATTTTTTGTAAATTTACAAAACAGATATGAAAATTTAAAAACAAAATTATATACTTACGAAAAAAGTTGTAATTTTACAAAAATGAAGTAGAAAATACAAAAACAATATTGTAAATTTACAAATTTTTTGGTTAACCTACTGTTTTTACGGCAAAAAAATAAGAAAAAATGGTATAAATACAATAAAAATTGTAAATTACCACTTTTTATTGTAAATATACAAGTTTTTTTCATAAAAAACAGTAGTTTGACCAAACAATTTGTAAATTTACAATTTTGGTATTTGATTTTCTACTTTATTTTGTAAATTTACAACTTTTTTTTGTAAGCTTACAATTTTTTTTGTAAATTTTAATTTTTTTTTTTTTTTTTTGCAAATTTACAACTTTTATTGTAAATATACGTGTTTTCAATATTTTTTTTCCGGTAAAAACAGTAGTTTAACCAAATAATTTGTTAATCTACAATTTATTTTTTTCATTTTCTATTTTTTCTTTGTAAAATAACAACCTTTTTCTGTAAGTTTACAATTTTGTTTTGTAAATTTACCAAATTTTTTGTAAATTTACAAAAAAATGTTCACCTCGAAGTTAATATTTTACAAAAAAAAATTGTAAATTTACATTTTCTTTTGTTAAATCAATTTACAAATTATCCCCGTAACATTACGGGGATTCTTGCTAGTACATATTTTACAAAACCGGCCCCGTAAAATCACGGGGATTTTATGTCATTTTACAAACTTTTTTTTTTGAGTGTACTACGCTGTGGCTGAACAATTGAGCAGCTCTTCTAACGCTCATCCTCTCCAAATTATTGGGGTTTAGATGAGCATCTGTTATTTTTGGCATTTTGCGCAAATGTATTTCATTTCGTTCAGCATTGTACACTTCTCTTACCACATCAATGCTGGCATCTCCTTCACTTGTTTCAAACTTTTGCTTATCCACGAAACTATTACGTGCTGATTTCAGCAGATGGCAATAGTCGTACAAAACAAAAATTTTGTTTTTTGTCTTGTCCGAAATGTAATACGTTCTGTTCTCATTGATGCCCAACAAATTGAAAACACCAACATTCGTTCCTCCCTGGTCCATCACAATGGCCGTTATTGTGAGCCCCAAGTCTTCTACCGCGTTTACGTTCTCCTTTACCAGTTCAAGAAGTGGTTCACCTAAACAAATTTATACTAAACAAATATATTTTTAAACTTTTCAAAATAAAAAATTTTTAACTAATTTATAGTTACTTTTAAAATTTTGTGGTGTTGCGTAATATGATAAGATGAATTTCCACTTATCAAAAACTCCCTTCAGCATAAAAACAAGGGCTTTGCTGGCAATCGCCTTTGTTCGTTTGCCTCCGCTGAAATCAGCCACCCCATCCACTCTGTCAGTGTATTTGTTGTACACTAGGTCTTGCCTAACGGACACCTCATCCAAAAGGAGAATGCACTCCTTTGCCCGTGGAGCAAGGTTCTCCGTCAACACTTTCAGATGACCCCAGACATTTTCGTCAATTCCTGACTTCATATATTTTATTGGACGCCACACAGTGAGACAGCCCTATAGTAACCGCGTCCACACTTGTCGTTCAACTGTTGACAAGTGTGGACGTGTTTTAATTTATCTCCGTGCTATTAATTGAATTTTTGAAATTGTTCGTAATAGGTATTTTTGTAATATTTTCATGACCACATCCAGGAAAATGAAAATATGGACACAAATGATACCGATTTAATTCGAGGCTCTGCCTCACCGACTGGTGCTGGTCCTAGCACTGGTCTTAGGGTTGCGACCTTGAAGTCCGACCTTGATTCTGGTAGGGGTGCTCAGCCTAATATTGGTGGTAAAAAGAAAAAGAAACTTAAACCATCAAAGGTCAGGCACAACCAGAGACGGCTTTGTTTGAAAATAATTAACAGACTAAGCCAACTTGATGGAACGAAGCTCTCCGAACGTGAGAGGGCGTCGCTATCATGGGCGAAAGGAGTCATTGAAGAACAGGACAAACTTTCGGCAATGCGCGCATCTGACAAACAGAGCGCTGTTTCGGCCTCGTCATCGAAGTCTGGTAAAAGGTTGCGCTCGCCCGACGAGAAACCTTTACCTAAGAGATCTAAGGTGACCGGCAACGTCTGGACTCAGTCTTTTAGTGAAGTGGTTAAAGGTAACTTCGTTAGGGCTGTGATAAACAGGCAAAATGGGGATTGTAGTATTCCAAGGGACAAGTGGAGTTTAGTTGAAACTAAACTAAATGAAATCTACTATAGGCTCCTTGAGAGTATGCCCGATTTTCTCCCTACTACTGTCAACGCAGGTTGGTATCAGGGGCGAGTAAAACTCATTGCTTTTGGGAACGAAAGATCCGCAGCCGTGTTTAAGGTTGCCATTAGCCAAGTGGGAGAGTTATGGCCTGGAGCCAGACTGGACGTTGTGGAAAAACATGATATCCCCTCGCAACCCAGAGCTCATGCATGGATCCCAATGGCTACAAATGACACTGCGGTGATTCTTAAGATGATAAAAGTCTGCAATCCTGACCTTCCAACTCAGAATTGGCAAATTGCCAGATTGGGTGAGATGGAGGGTGCTCGTCGTCAAGCAGTGGTCTTGGTTATTGAGGAATCGCTTCCGCTTTTAGCCAGGACTGACGGCATTATTAGATTTGGATTTTTTCATATAAGAGTCAATGTCTACAAGGGCGACCAGAAGACTATTTTGGACGCAGACAAGCCAGTGGCAGAGTCGGCTGGGGAGGAGAATCTGGAAAAGGTTGATATTCAGCTGGCCGATTCTAGGCTGATGGGAGATGCATCTGGCATTTTTGATACCGAATCTGGTAACGAATGCGACCTCTGTGATGGCATGGAGGATAAAGCTGATGCCACGATGGGTGACATTCAGGACGAGGCCCATGCAGTGAGGAATTCGGAGAGTTCTGTTGCCTCCGATTCAGAACAGATGGGATATATATCTGGCTTGTTCGAAACCGAATCTGGGGACGAATGCGACCTCTTTGATAACACGGAGGATGAAGCCAATAACACGGTGGTGGAAAGGATGGTGGAAATAAAACAAGATGTTGCGGTTCCTACAAATAAACCTCCATCACTGTAAGGCAGCCTCAGTTGCACTCTTGCTGCGCCTGACGACAGGAGCAGTTGACTTGGTTTTTATCCAAGAGCCCTGGGTGCGGGGTGGCAGGGTTTGCGGATTGAAGACCCCTGGGTTTAAGTTGGTGGTTGCCAAAGGTGAGGGCTCACCAAGAGCCTGCATCTTGGCAAAAAATGGCTTAAATATATTCTTTTTATCAACTTTTAGTGATATGGATGTTACAGCGGCTAGCTTAGAGTCGGTCTAATTCGGGAGTCTGAATATAGGGGACACCAGTTAGTAGTGTGTTGTGATGCTAATGCACATCATTAGATATGGGGAAGTACAGACACAAATGATAGAGGCGAATCACTTTTGGAGTTTTTGTTAAGCACTAACCTGTATATTTGTAACAAGGGTGGTGAACCAACTTTCGTTACAAGTACGCGGCAAGAGGTTCTTGACGTAACACTTGTATCAGATACATTGTCTGATAGAATTGATGACTGGAGAGTTTTGGAAGAGCATTCTTTCTCAGATCATCGCTACATTGAGTTTTTACTCAGGGAGCGTGCCCCGGTTGAGACAGTCTCTAAAAATCTGAGGAGAACAAACTGGGAGAAATATAGGGAGACTTTTTCTTTGCTTTTGGATGAAGTACCCTTATCTGAACCACATAGTTTGGCGGAAATTGAATGTCTGGTTGACCATATAACAAATGTTTGTAATAGGTGCCTGGATGCGTCTTGCCCTTCTGCAAAGCCTAGAGGGAAAAAAAAAGCCACCTTGGTGGTCAAATGAGTTGCAGACGAGCAGAGATTCCTGCAGAAAGCTCTTTAATAAGGCTAAATTTTCAAGAGCGGACGAGGACTGGTCTGCATATAGGCTGCAACTTAAGAGTTATAAAAAGATGATCAGAAATGCAAAATGTGATTCTTGGAAAAACTTCTGTGGAAACATAGAAGACGTTTCTGAGGCATCCAGGCTGCGCAAGGTTCTGGCTTCTTCTCCTTGCACCCTGGGATACCTGAAAGATCCTAATGGGGTGTGGTCTTCCTCCAGTGGAGAGTCGCTGGATCTCCTTTTAAACACGCATTTTCCGGGCAATTCCATGACGCCGTTTTAAGCTTTGGAACGTTCTGACGCCCAAGCATCTGAAATTGCTTCGGAAATAATAAATATGCCAACATTAATCTGGGCGATAAAAAGCTTCAGGCCCTATAAATCCCCGGGACCTGATGGTATAATCCCGGCTGAGTTGCAGCAAGTGTCGGACTATATAGCCCCGTTGCTGTATAATCTATACACAGCATGCATCAACTGGTCGTACATTCCTTTAAAATGGAGGGATACCAGAGTCGTATTTATCCCGAAGGCTGGGAAAAGTTCCCACACAGCTCCGAAGGATTTCAGACCAATTAGTCTGTCTTCTTTTTTGTTAAAGACAATGGAACGAATGATAGACTCTTATTTGCGTAGAGTGATTGACCCGAGGTTGCTTTCGACAAAGCAACATGCATACAGCAAGGGGCGATCAACGGAAACAGCTCTTCCTGAGCTCGTTGGTACCATCGAGAGATCGCTTTCGGTAAAGGAGTACACTATGGTGGCCTAACCTAACCTAACCTAAACCTAACCTATGGTGGCCTTTCTTGATATTGAGGGGGCTTTTAATAATGTCATCCCAGAATCGATAATATTGGCATTGTCTGGGCTGGGAGTAAAGCGTGAAATCGTTTTAATGGTGGAAAGCCTACTTGCCAGTAGACGTATAACGTCTGAATTGGGAGCGTCCGTCATATCTCGATTTGTCAATAGGGGCACACCACAAGAAGGTGTTCTTTCGCCGCTTCTTTGGAACCTGGCACTGAATTCAATGCTACTATCTCTAGAAGCACGTGGTTGTCATGTTGTCGCATATGCTGACGATGTCGCGATAGCGGTAAAGGGGAAGCATCTGCCAACATTGCGGGACATTCTTCAGGGTTCTCTGAAAGATCTGTCTAAATGGGCAAGAGACTGTGGTCTAGGAGTTAATCCTAGTAAAACAGAGCTTGTTTTATTTACAAGGAAAAATAAGATTCCTGCTTTTGATCCTATTTCTCTGGACGGTACTGAAATCACCTTCTCAGATGGAGCCAAGTATCTTGGAGTATTTCTAGATAGGAAGCTGAATTTCAGGCGTAATATTGAGGAACGGGTGAGAAAAGCAACGATTGCTTTGTATTCCTGTAAAAGGGCCATTGGAAAACGATGGGGTTTTAGCCCTCAAGTCGTTCATTGGATCTATACAGCAGTGGTGCGTCCAATTTTGCTGTATGGAATCATTGTCTGGTGGCCTGCTGTAGAAACAAAATCGAACTGTGTCTTTATCACGAAGGTACAGAGAATGGCGTCAATGTGCATCACTGGTGCTCTTCGTACTACACCTACGGCTGCATTAGAAATCCTCCTTCTCCTGATACCCTTGGACATATTGGGTAGGCAGTATGCAGCTGCGTCGGCAATTCGACTTAATAGCACGCTGCAATGGAGGAGCAGCGATTGTGGCCATAGCGCGATCTTGAAAAAGATAACAATACCACAAAATGTGGATTGTGCTCCCTCTTTGAGCCTCTTTGAGCGCCACTTTACCACTATGATACCATCCAGGGAGTCTTGGATGGGGGATACTCCGGGAAGTGGAGCTACCATAAATTTTTACACAGATGGATCGAGGCTGCACGAACAAGTGGGCTTTGGGGTCTATTCGGAAGAACTTGGATTGAGCCTGGCTCGTAGATTGCCAGATCATTGCAGTGTCTACCAGGCAGAGATGCTGGCAATAAAGGAAGTGGCTGACTGGTTGAGCTGCAATGTCTTGTCTACAACCGCAGTCAACATCTATACTGACAGTCAAGCCGCGGTCAAGTCCCTGGATTCAATGTTTCTGAAAACAAGATCTGCCCTTAACTGCCGCACGTCTTTAAATGAGATGGCCAAGCAGTTTAACATACGACTCATATGGGTCCCAGGGCACAGAGACATTCCAGGGAATTGCAAAGCCGATGAGATTGCAAGACTAGGAACTACCTTACAGGTTCCAACAGAATTGGAATGTGTTGGTATGCCTCTAGAAACTTGCAAGCAAAACCTACGGCTTTGTTCTGCGACGGAGACTAATCAAAGATGGGCAAATGGATGGACGTGTGAGACAACACGACTGATTTGGCCTTCTCTTAATCAGGGGCGCACAAGTGAGCTGATATCGCTTCCAAGAGTAGAGATTTCGACGGTGGTTTCTATAATTACCGGACACTGTCTTATAGGGAAGCACGCAGAGCGGTTAAATGTGCCGTCGAATGACTTTTGCCGAAGTTGCATGGATGAAGAGGAGTTGGAAACTATCGAACACTTTATTTGCCATTGCCCGGCACTTTCTGGTCAGCGACTTGCTTCACTGGGATCTAGGGAGCTGTACGATCTTTCAGATTTGTCGGATGTCAAAATTCAACATCTAAGGAGTTTCATAAGAAGCTCAAACTGGTTTAACGACAGGGACTAGTAGGGAAACCTATTACGATCCCGTGGTATCACAATGGACCTCAGAGTCTACGTGTGTTGACGTAAAACGTCAGCAGCCACTTACAACCTAACCTAACCTAAGTAGATGAAAATGACACACCGAAACGCCTAGACACGTCAACCTAATTTTGGGTCGTAGAATCCAGTGGCGTACCCCGTTTTATAAAGTTAGCTCAAAATCCCGAGATATTTCGATTTTAAATTTGTAGTAAATTTAAGGTGATTTTTCATTTTATTTGAATGAAAAAACATAAAAAACTTGTTAAAAACTTGTTATTTGTCAAAATTAATATCTAGAAATAATATACGTCCATTTTCAAGCGGACATGGAACAATATTTCTCTTACTTTGATGAATTTTATAAATATTTTTTGTATTTATTCAATTTTTACTCTAAATTGGAAAACTTAAAATCGAAATATCTCGTTATTTTGAGCTAACTTTTTAAAACGGAGTATACCACTGGATTCTATCACCCAAAAACAAGTTGGGGTGTCTCGGCGTTTTTGTGTGTCATTTAAAATGTTTAAATTTTACTTACAGTGTTATTATACCATACATATTGTTAAAAAAAATTTTAAATTTTTGGTATTAATTTTATTATTCGTTGAGTTTTTTGTTGTAATAATTTCAGTTACTGAATTAATTATGTTTTTTAATGTTTTTTTTCAGGGTTAAATACAAAATTTTGCCATTTTTCTTCATTAAATTTTATATTTCCAGTATGCTTTTTGTCGTTCAAAGAAACTAACTTTTTGTTTAAAAAATGTAACATACGGCAAATTTATTCTGAAGCCAAAACGCTAATAACGTCTGTGTTATTATAACTACATTAAATTTGGCTTAGGGATATGAAAACTTAATACTTTAACTATATTCAGGCCAAAACTGGAGAGAATTGATAAGACCATTTTGAAGATATTTGATGTTATACATTTAAAACAGTCTCCTGAAAAGTTGTGTTCTTGAGGTAGCGAAGTGTGGACATGTTTTAGTTTAACTCCGTGCTATTAATTGAATTACTGAAATTGTTCGTAATAGGTTTTATTCGTAATAGGTATTTTTGTGATATTTTCATGACCACATCAAGGAAAATGAAAATATGAACACAAGTGATACCGGTTTGATTCGAGGCTCGATGGAACGAAGATCTCCGAACGTGAGAGGGCATCGCTATCATGAGTGAAAGGAGTCATTGAAGGACAGGACTAACTTTCGGCACATCTGACAAAAAGAGCGCTGTTTCGGCCTCATCATCGAAGTCTGGTAAAAGGTTGCGCTCGCCCGACGAGAAACTTTTACCTAAGAGATCTAAGGTGACCGGCAACGTCTGTACTCAGTCTTTTAGTGAAGTGGTGAAAGGTAACTTCGTTAGGGCTGTGATCAACAGGCAAAATGGGGATTGTAGTATTCCAAGGGACAAGTGGAGTTTTGTAGAAACTAAATTAAATGAAATCTTCTTTAGGCTCCTTGAGAGTATGCTTGATTTCGCCCTACTACTGTGAACGCAGGTTGGTATCAAGGACGAGTAAAACTCGTTACTTTTGGGAACGAAAGATCCTCAGCCGTGTTTAAGGTTGCCATTAACCAAGTGGGGAGAGTTATGGCCTGGAGCCAGACTGGACGTTGTGAAAAAACGTGATAGCCCGTCGCAACCCAGAGCTCATGCATGGATTCCAATGGCTACAAGTGACACTGAGGTCGTTCTAAAGATAATAAAAGTCTGTAATCCTGACCTTCCAACTCAGAATTGGCAAATTGCCAGATTGGGTGAGATGGAGGGTGCTCGTCGTCAAACAGTGGTCTTGGTTAATGAGGAATCATTTCCACTTTTAGCCAGGACTGACGGCGGTATTAGATTTGGCTTTTTTCATATAAGAGTCAATGTCTACAAGTGCCCTCTGAGGAGAACAAACTGGGTGAAATAAAGGGAGACTTTTTCTTTGCTTTTGGGTGAAGTACCCTTATCTGAACCGCATAGTTTTGCGCAAATTGGCTGTCTGGTTGACCATATAACAAGTGTTTGTAATAGGTGCCTGGATACATTTTGCACTTCTTCAAAGCCTAGAGGAAAAACATACACCTTGGTGGTCAAACGAGTTGCAGACGAGCAAAGATTCCTGCAGAAACTCTTTAATAAGGCTAAATCTTAAAGAGCGGACGAGGACTGGTCTGCATACAGGCTGCAACTTAATAGTTATAAGAAGATGATCAGAAATGCCAAATGTGATTCTTGGAAAAACTTCTGTGGAAACATAGAAGACGTTGGATACCTCAGGCTGCGCAAGGTTCTGACTTCTTCTCCTTACATGCTGGGATACCTGAAAGATCGTATTGGGGTGTAGTCTTCCTCCAGTGGGGAGTCACTGGTTCTCCTTCTTAACACGCATTTTCCGGGGAATTCCATGACGCCGTTTCAAGCTTTGAAACGTTCTGATGCCTAAGCATCTGAAATTGCTTCGGAAATAATAAATATGCCAAATATCCCCTGGACCTAATGGTATAATCCCGGCTGAGATGCAGCAAGTGTCGGACTATATAGCCCCTTGGCTGTATAATTTATAGTATAGATTATCCTTTAGGCTTTGCAGAAGGGCAAAACGCATCCAGGCACCTATTACAAACATTTGTTATATGGTCAGCCAGTCGTATATTCCTTTAAAATGGAGTATCCGGCTGCGTCAGCTATTTAATTTAATTTAATTTGAAGAAGATAACAATACCAACAACTGTGGACTGTGCTCCCTCTATGAGCCCTTTTGAGCGCCACTTTACCACTATGATACCATTTAGGGAGTCTTGGATGGGAGGCATTCCGGGTCGTGGATCCACCATAAAATTTTACACTGATGGATGGAGGCTGCACGAACAAGTGGGAGTCTATTCGGAAGAGCTTGGATTGAGCCTGGCTCGAAAATAGCCAGATCATTGCAGTGTTTACCAGGCAGGGATTCTGGCAATAAAGAAGTGGCTGACTGGTTGAGCTGCAATGTCTTGTCTGCAACCGCAGTCAACATCTATTCTGACAGTCAAGCCGCGGTCAAGTCCCTGGATTCAATGTTTCTGAAAACAAGATCTGCCATTAACTGCCGCACGTCTTTAAATGAAATGGCCAAGCAGTTTAACATGCGACTCATATGGGTCCCAGGGCACAGGGACATTCCAGGGAATTGCAAAGCCGATGAGCTTGCAGGACTAGGAACTACCTTACAGGTTCCAGCAGAATTGGAATGTGTTGGTATGCCTCTAAAAACTTGCAAGAAAAACCTACGGCTTCGTTCCGCAAAGGAGACTAATCAAAGATGTGCAAATGGATGGACGTGTGAGGCAACACAACTGATTTGGACTTCTCTTAATCAGGGACGCACAATTGAGCTTGATATCGCTTCCAAGAGGAGAGATTTCGAAAGAGGTTCCTATAATTACCGGACACTGTCTTATAGGGAAGCACGCAGAGCGGTTAACTGTGCCGTCGAATGACTATTGCCAGAGTTGCATGGATGAAGAGGAGTTGGAAACTATCAAACACTTAATCTGCCATTTCCCGGAACTTTCTGGTCAGAGACTTGTGTCACTGTGATCTAGGGAGCTGCTCAATCTTACTGATTTGTCGGATGTCAAAATTCAATATCTAACGAGTTTCATAAAAAGCTCAAATTGGTTTAACGACAGGGACTAGCAGGGAAACCTATTACAGTCCCGTGGTATCACAATGAAAGGACGGTCGGCTTTATAAGAATGTGCAGAATTTCGAAGTGGTGACATCAGATAGTTATGCTGCAAAAATGAAAAAACCATTATGCTGCAATAAAAAAGATTATGCTGCAAAAAAAATAAAAATTATGCTGCAAAAAACAAGAATTTTCTTAAAAATTAAGTCAATGAAAATTTTTTTTCAAAATGACAAAATGTAAAGAATTTTAAGACATAAATTACAAAAATTATTACTAAAAAAATTAACTCATTAAAAATGGTTAAAAAAAAAATTTCCCAAAATTTTAATTGAAAAAAAAAAAATCCTGTTTTTTGCAGCACAATATTTGTTTTTTTTGCAGCATAATTGATTTTCATTTTTGCAGCATAACTATCTGATGTCCCCACTTCCAAATTAAGCACATCCTTATAAAGTCGACCGTCCCTTATAAAGTCGACCTTCCTTGCCTCAGAGTCTACGTGTGTTGACGCTAAACATCAGCAGCCACTTACAAATTAACCTAACCTATTTAAGCGAATTTCAACTCTGTTTCACTTCTACTCTAAATAGCATAGACCAATCTCGAAATATAAAAAATACCCTTTTTAATTTAATTATATACTGAGTTTTTTACTGTCTGCTGCTGCATTGTGAAACTCTTAATGATCAAAACTGCTACTAATAATACAACTATTAATTGTATTTACTCCCTCCACTGAACGTACCCAATATAAAAATGGGTAAATACAACTAGTACTTTTGTCTATAAACAGGATTTTTTGGCAATGGACAAATAAAAAAAAATAAGTGATTCAATCGACATAAATGCAGTTAGAAATGTAAGTGCTATATATTCCTGTAGCATTTCCAGCAACAAATAATGAGTTTAAGTCAGTATACTAAAAGGTAGTTCTTCGACTTATATTTTGGATAATCACAAATATCGGCATAAACTCATTATATCCTGTACTAGAGAGGGGCACATGAGCAGATTTGTGAAAAAACACTGCGTGAGTAAGTGTGCGTAAGTAAACATTTTTGCTTCATATTTCCTTTCGTCAAGAAAAAAGCCAAAATTTTCGAGGTATCCTTCATTTTCGTTCATAACTTTTGAACCGTTGAACCGATATCGCTCAAATGCAATACCAAACTTCTCGGGGCAAAAATGTAAATGTGTTTCAGTCATATCTGTGTAATATTTTGGCCTTGATTGTCATTTCCACAGACAGACAGGCGGACATCGCTCACTCACAATCACGTGATAAAGATTGATTTCAGTCACACTCACGCTCTAATCTGCTTATGAACCCATCTCTAATTGAAATAAAAACCAAACAATATTATAAATTTGTATGTATGTTAATTTAAATAACATAACTAATAGTACCGAATGGTAACAAATTTTATTTCAAAAAAAAAAAAATTAACATAAAAACACAAATAAAAAGGGTTCAAAAATACTAAAAAAATTAAATTAAAAAAAAAAAATTTAAAAACGAAATTAAAAAAAAAAAACTTAATTAAAAAAACGAAAAGAAAATATTATACATATTATATATTAATTTGGTTGTTCCCCCTCATGGCGCTCTTTGGCATCACTAATGACGATTTAGTCGGTAACCGGGGGTTCTTTTTTGGGGGGCTTTTATTTTTGATTTTTGGGGCTGCCTGGAAAAGTTTGCGGGCTCCCCCACGCTACCCGCGACCTCATCTACGTCGACCTCGGCCTCGGTGTTGTTCCCCCTCATGGCGCTCTTTGGCTTCTTGATTCTGATAGGGAACAACCTCATCATCATCACTAATGGCGATTTAGTCGGTAACCGAGGGTTCTTTTTTTGGGGGCTTCCTCTTTGATTTTTGGGGGTGCCTGGAAAGATTCGCGGCCTCCTCCACGCTGCCTGCGGCCTCTATCACGAACACCTCGGCCCGCGCGACCTCCTCTACGTCCACCTTGGCCTCTTCTACGCCAGCCTCCACCACCACGTCTGCCACCATTTTCAATGTTTATAAATTTCTGGAAAAAAATTTATTATTTTACGAATTTTTTTTTTAAAAATAAAATAATTGAAATATAAAAAAAATTAAATTAAAAACAATTTTATTTAGAGTTTGCGATAATATTTTTTTTTTAATACAAATAAAATTTACTTACATACACCATGTTTGTCAATCAAAACTTCTACACTAATAATAGTTCATAGATATGTACTATTTTTTAGACAACAGTTATTAAATTTTTCTGTAAAAAACAGCAACAAAAAAAATCCCTTATGAATCCATAATATCGTTAACTGAAATGCGAACAGACATAATAAAAACTTTAATATTTTTTATTTAATTTTATTTTCATGGTATTTGTATTCACTTTCATTTGATACTACAATTAAAAAGTAAACTTAACTTATCAAAGCTCATATTAAAGCTTAGGATTACCAACCACTTTTCAGACTAAATTTGTATTTTTATACGTGCAGTTTTGAGATATGAATCATCTTTTCTATACCCTCCACCCACAGTATGGGGGGTATACTCACTTTGTCCATAAAGTATATATATTACACTGTGCTACAAAAAACACAAAATCGAATCTCGTCGAAAAGATCACAAAAATGCCCATCAAACTTGCCAGACACCCTCAAATTTTTTTACAAAATTTGCTTTCCAAGTATTTACCGATTGCTATGTTTTTCTAAAACGAAACTAAAACGTGTGTATATAAAAAGAAAGAAATAAAGAACAAACGAAAAAAAAAGAAATTTTAACATAAGGCAAAAACGGTAAAACGATAAAAGTAAAATACATTCTTAAGTGTTATAAAATAGAATATTGACTAACAAAATACTTTTGTTTAATTTCAATATTAATATTCTCTTATATTTTTAATCAATTTATTTTAAATTTTTTTTCCTATAAAAAAAGTTTTAATTTGTCATTACAACTAATACTGTTGGTTGATATCACAAATTCGTTTGTTGAATTCCTTTACCATATCAACAAATGACGTTTGTGTTTGTTGAATTTCTTTGTTGAAAACAAAGTTTATTTTTTTTTTCTTTTGTTAGATCAACAAATTACGTTTTGTGTTTGTTGAATTTCTTTGTTGAAAACAAAATTTATTTTTTTTTCTTTTGTTAGATCAACAAATTACGTTTTGTGTTTGTTGAATTTCTTTGTTGAAAAAAAAATAAGATTTTGTACGTTTGTCAACACAAATAATAATTTAGGAGAACTATTACAAACTCATTTATCAATTGTTTTCTCAACAATTAATATTTACAAACTTTAGTTGATATTACAAATTTCCGTATAGGAGCACTTTCAGTGAAAAATTTAACTGTATTCACAAATATGGGGGTCAATATAACAATTCGTTTTTTTCTGTGTATAGACCAATTCACACACATAAAAAGCCCTTCTTCTATCCAAAACAGTTGAAAAATTTAAAATCGGTTGAAAAATATTTAAGTTACACGTGGTTTAGTGAGAAAAGTCGAAAACTAACGTTTTTTGACAATAACTCTAAAATTTGAGGGTGTCTGGCAAGTTTAATGAGCATTTTTGTGATCTACTCGACAAGACCAACAACCTATACTATGTCACATCAGAAGTATTTTTTCACTGTAGCACAGTGTTATTGATCAATGATTAATTTTAACTAATTCTATGAATGTTGTCCGTCTGTCACGATGCGTTCCATAATAAAAAAAGCTATACTCCTAAAGTTTGGCAAAAAATTTCATAATGTCATAGGCTGCCTAAGTTCGTGAATGGAACTAGTGGGAAAAAAGTTCCACCTTGAAGAATTAATCCAACAATTTTATGTCAGAAGAAGTTAAAAGTTCTGCACTTCAACCAAGGGGGAATAGAAAATATCATTTTTCCGTTCATATCTTTTTGTGTTAGTGATGTAAGAAAATAATTTAAATAATCAAAATGAATTCCTTATGTGTAAAAAGCATAATAAATTTAGTTGTAAACATTTATCGCGGAAGGGACTTTTCTAAACAACGCTAAATTTTATTCAGAAAATTATTTTTTTTGTTAGCTTGCCGTTTTTTTGTTCAATACACCGTAACTATCAAAGTTTTCCAACAAACAAAGGTTTATCGTAAATACTTTTTCATTGGTGGCAATGTAATTAAATTAAGGGTAATCAAAAATAGACACATTGATTAAAATATAGATGGAATAAAAGGTTTTTTTTTTTAAAAGTATATAACTTACTATTTCATCAATATTGTTGTTGCGACTTTTAGTTCCGTTAACTACATTTTGATTACCAGAATTAGATGACCCATCGTTTTCAATATTTTGTTCCACTTCATCTAATGCTCCATTTTGGGTGCTCTCGTTTCTCTAAAAACTATAAAAAAATTATAATATAATGCATTCTTTACAGTGTGTTTATTTGATTTCTCAAATAAATGAAATAAAAAACCTTTTAATTAAATTTAAATGAGGTTTATTAGGCACCTCTTGCGTATGATGCGCTTCTTGCGCGGTTAATTTCTTACTAACTAATATGTACAAAAAATAAGTAATCTTAAAAATAGAAATTCATAATGGCTGATGCATATAAGCAGCATATAAGGCGTTTAGAAAAATCAGAGAGAGAAAGCTAGCTACCTTTTCTAATAAAAGTTAAAGAGAACAAGTGGAAAATGAACCTTTTTACACTTAAAGAAATAAAAAGAATAAAAGGATAGATTAACTAAAATACACAGGTTGAACACGCTTCAACATACTCCCCCCGAAGGGTGGTAAGAGCATCCCTTCCATCTCCCGTACACAATAAAACCGAACGTTGACGATCGCACCTTTGCCAGTCCGTCTTTTATGCTGGCCATATCCTTTGTTAGAATACGTTGGACCACATCGCTGCCTAGCATTCCATCAATTTCGACCCAGTTATAAAAAAAAGAGTGAGCCAAGGGATCGTATCCTATAAAATGTTGGCGCAAAGATAGATCACCAATTGGTTTTGGGAGTTCTACCCCTTGGCGGTCTTTTATGGGTAGATCCATCAAAAAAGCATCCTCTAAAGTTAAATTTTGGTTTTGGTGCAATTGTTTCTGAATTATAAGGCATCTTTTTTTCGCTTTCTTCATCAGAAAAAAGTTTTCCACATCGTTTCATATTATAAAATTTGGCATATATTTTACCACGTCGCTCTGTGCGATAATATGCCAATTTCTCTTCTGTAAACAACGTTAAAATTTCTTTTTCCAATTTATAACTTGTTTGTAAAGACATAATGGTGATCCATTTTTTCAAAATATTGCACAATTATATTAATAATCGCATATCGTTGATGCTCATTTAAATTCTTATTTTTTGAGTGCTCTTTTAAAATTCCTTTTGTATGTTGTCGAAGTATTTCAGACACGCTAACTTTAGGACCATCTTCGTTAGAATTTTTTTGTTTTGAAAATTCTTTTAATACGTTTTTGGAATATATTGGTTTTTCAAGGTTTGCTCTCCATTTGGTTAAATGGTAGGAAAACAAAACCTTGTCACCAACTCTCCAGCAATGAATCAATTCGTCGATTTGAGACATATCAATAATTTTCAAAATTTCGACAGTTATGTTCTCACTTTTAAACAAAAAATAAATGTTAATTTGTAATCTTTATACCGTTTAGAAACTCATTAAGAATACCAAACTTGCTTAAAATTAAAAAAAACAAGTGAGAGTGTTAAATTCGGGGCCCACCACAGGGGGGCCCCGGTGGACCCCCTGGAGCAAAAAAAACCAGCCCACCCATCAACATATATGTATGGGTACTCAAATAAAAGATAATTTGCTCACGATTGCAAATATGTATTTTTTGTGTGTAAATTAACAAAAGTGTACCTCCTTTATCCATTTTAGTATCATTCAGTTCAATAATTTCGCCATTCAGTAATTGACCGGGTAAAGGGCTTGCTACACAAAAAAAAAAACTTTAATTAGCGAAGCCGCTAAATTAATTTATGGAGTTTGTAATCCCTTAAGCCCGGCCAAAGGCCAGCTACGCAGAAAAGAATTTTAAGCAAAAAAAATAAAATTTTTGGGTGGACGTTTTGTTGGAAAAATCGCATCAGGACGGGTTTTTTTTTGGACCTAGAGGGGCATAAGGACCTAGCCCCTTTATTTTTATTTTTTAATTACCTTTAATTTAAGTACCCACACGAACCTGTAAGTGGATGGGGCGGAAAAATTTCGGTTTTTTTCTTTTTTAATTTCAGAGGGGATCCAATTTTTTTCCTCCCCAAAATATTTGTGCCCCATAAAGTGCACTTTTGACAACTTTATTTACCAAATCATAGATTTTCGTAAAAAAGTCGCAAGCGCGACCTTAAAATTTTATTTTAAAAATCCCAAAAAAAAACCGAACCTTTTTTTCAAATTTTGGGGGGTAAGACCTAAAAAAAGAAAAAAAGTTTTTTTTTTTTGGGCACTCTACCCTTCAGGCATTTTTCCTTACATTTGGAAATTATGCCGTCAAAATCTGGATGGGACTGATGTGCCAGTAACAAGCCGGTTTGTCCAATTAAGCCATCGTCCCAAGCATTCTTGACAAACTCTCCAAAATTTATGTTATATTGTCTGAAACGAAAACACAAATATTTCTTTTAATTCACAAACTTAAAAAAAATCTTAGATTCAACTATATTTTTTGTTAAACAAAATTTTAAATAAATAAAAATATACTACTATTAAATTTTATTGCTAGATATCTTGTTAATTACACAAGTATTTTAAAAAGATAAATATGTAGTTGAAATAAAAAACAAGTAAAAAAGTTAAATTCGGCCTTGCCGAATGTAGTGATACCCCCACAATTTCAAAAAGATTATTGCAAAAAAAATTTTTTTAAAAGGAAATTACTTTTGAAAAAAAAATATTTTTTAAAAAAAAAAATTTCCGCGAAAAAAAATTTTGGTAAAAAAATCCGCGATTTTTTTCTTTTTTTTGTCAAAAAGTATGTTCGTACTTGTTTAAATACCATTTGGTGTTCAATAATGTACACATATGCCAACCAGAAGACGAATTAAAGCATTTTGTATATTTAGGTTATGTTGAATGTACTGAAATTTTTGAGGTGTGCTTACATTTTCGTTTATAACTTTTGAACCGCTGAACTGATATCTCCCAAATGCAATACCAAACTTATCGGGAGAACTTCCAATAAACATGTTAAGTTTCAGTCATCTCTGTGCAATATTTTGTCCGCGACAGCATTTTCCACAGACAGACAGACAGACAGACAGACAGACAGACAGACAGACGGACAGACGGACATCGCTAGAATGTCTTAAAATCGATCGGGCATCATGAATATATATCCTTTATGGAGTCCCAGATCGATATTTCGATGAGTTACAAACGGAATGACAAACTTATATATACCCTCTATCACTAAGTGGAGGGTATATAAAAAAAAATATAATTATTAATTACCACACTTTTGCAAAACTTCATTCATTTTGGTAATAAAAATCTTTCTCGAATGATCAACAATAAAAAACTTTCTAGAAAGAAAAACTTTCTTGAATGATCAACTTTCTCGAATGAAAAACTTTCTAGAATGAACAACTTCTTAAAATAAATTCTACATTTTCTATTACAAAAAAGTTTATCACGTTTTTTTTTTTTTTTTATTTTATGCCATATTCACATTCATACGTTAAAACTAGTTTAAACTAGTTTAAGAACTGAAACATGTTTATGTACCTTAACAAGTTTAAATGAATGAGCATTCAGTATTACTGGTCTTTTGTTAAACAACTTGCTTAAGGTCGAAATGTTCGGTTCATACTTGCAGTTGTCGAGTGTTTAAGGGCGATATGTTTAAAAGAGTCTGTTCTGTGTCCATTACTTTTGTATTCTCTCACTGATGTTTTGTTACACAACTTCCTTAAAGTCGTAAGTGTCCCCTTATAAGTGTAAACCCAACATAAGCCTGTAAAGCACTGTTTACATTAGCGTCGTAGTAACTCGTTGACATTCCTTTATTAAAATTAGTTTTAACATTGTCTTATGATTAGTATAATACCAAATTCGCATTAATTTTTTTAAAAATGCTTAACCACTTAAACATGCTTAAATTTCTACTTGTTTAGGCACATAAACATGTTTTAGTGCTTAAACTAGTTTAAAAATTTGAATGTGGATATGGCATAAGCTGAGATATTTGATGGCAAAATACATTTCTAAAACCGAGTTTTAGTTAAAATGGTTTAAACAGTGGTGAGTTTCATCTGGTGTTATTGTGTCGGTGTTTTGCATTGTTTCAACTAAAACACGGTTTATATTATGTTTCCAAAACAACATGTTTCCGTAAATCAAGACGATCTGCTCTTTATGCTATTACAATTAAGTAATAATTCTGTTATATGTTTTGCAAAACCATATTTTGATTCTAGTGGAAACAAAACATTAAGCATTGTTTCATACTGGCACAAATTATGATAAAACGAACAAACAGCATGTAAAACCTAAAAAATAAAAATCCATCCTGCCCAATCCCACCAATTTTTATAAAATGTAGGTTTGTAGAAATCAGTATTAAAATTGCAACACTGAATTTCTCCACATAGCACCATCCCACAACACACTGAACATACACTAGCACCAACAGAGATGGAAAACAAAATCCCATAGGAAACAGTATTGATTAAATGCCCCAGATCCAGAATCAGGATTGATATATTAAGAGAGCGGTGGCCTATATGCTCTGGAATCGGAAAATGAAATTCAACATTAATTCTTATGAATAAAAACAAAATTTTTGTTTGTATCCTTAGTTGTTTTTTTTAGTAAGATTAATATGTCAATAGACGTCATTTCTTGGTGCGCTCAGTTAGCCACGAAAAATAGCCACGAATTAGTGTTTAAATCGTTCAACTGTTGACAAGTGTGGACGTTAGCCTGTCCCGAAAATGGTCTCTTTTTGGAATTTCGCTTGGTAATACAAAAAAATAAAGATGGGTATTACAGAGCTGATAATGGAAAAATTAATGCAAAAAAATTTAGAGTCTGTCTTTGCCTGCCTACAACCGGTTAAAGTTCGCAATCGTAGTGTATTTTGTCAAAAAAAAATATATTTTTTGTTTTGACCGCTATTGGTGTCAAAATTCGCGGAAAAGGGAAAAATATTTAAAAAGTTTTCATGGTCCACCAGAGTTTTGAAGGAAAAAAAAATCAAAGTTTTTGCCAATATTGAACTTTAATTTTTTTATTGGCGTGGATGTTACTCAATCAAGTTCAAAATGTTTTTTTAAATCGTTCATGTTTTTTAGTACCATTTTAAGCCTCTTAAAAAAAGCTAAAAAAAATCGAAAAAAAAAATATTTTTTTTACTTGTTTTTGCAACAAAATTGGAATAAGTGGATTAAATTTGGTCCTGCAAATATTTTTTCCTTAATGAAATCCACATTCTGCAATTTTTTTTTTACAAAATACAATACACAGAAAAAAATATGGAGGAAACAAATTTGAGTAATCACTTGTTTAAATTTAAAAACAAAAATTGAGTAATTTTTTAATTGACGCAATTAAAAATTTACTGAAAAATTTTAAAAACAATTTAAGTAAATAATTTAATAAAAATTTAATAGTTTTTTTTATTTTTTTTTAAACTCTCATAGTTTTTTTAATTCTCGTTTAGTTTATAGTTTTTTGTGTATGTATATGAAAGTTTGTAATCGTCTTTATAAAATTTTCTATGTTTTTGAGACATAAATATGTTTGGTAAAGTTTGAAAAAACAAGTTTTTTGTTTTTTTTTTTTTGTAAAAAAATTTAAAACTTTTTTAAATTAAAAAAAAAAATAAATAGATAAATTTTGAGTAAATGTTTAATTGTGTCAATTAAAACTTTACTCAAATTTTTTTTCAAAAATTTAATAAATTTTTATTAAAAATTTACTCAATACCATTAAATCGTTTACTGGTGCAAAATTGAGTAATTTTTTACTCAATAGTATTAAAAATTTACTCAAATATTTTTTTTATTTTTTTCTGTGTACGATTGCGAACTTCAACCGGTTGTAGGGAGGTAAAGACAGATTCCATTTTTTTTTTTTTTTGATTACACCGATCAATTTTAGTAGACTTTGTTCTCCTGATTCCAAATCTGTTCTCCAAATTTTTCCATCACGTCCAGATTTTTAGTTATTCACGGTTGAAAATGCGAAAAATGACGATTTTTGCATTATTTGAAAGCCTGCACAGCAGCCATTAAGTGGAATACAAATCTGGTATAAAGCGCAAAAGTATAATTTGTCTATGGTCTCCAACATAGAAAACAATTTGTTTCTAATTATTCCGTTTAGTTTGTTTACGCTTGCGTTTTAAAATGATACTGTTAAAATTATTTTTTTTGTAAAAAATGTAAGGTAGATAGATACCTTAGTTTTTTTTGATATTTTTCAAAGAAAACTAAAAAAAAATAAATATTTTACAAATACATATAAGTTTTCTGTGTTATTTTTCGGAAGATATATTCAATGGGTTAAGAATATATATAACAAAGAATGAACTTTTCCCTAAATTTTGAGCTCATCACAGTAAAGATTGATCATCTGGTTTTTGTTTTAGAGCTTTTTAAAAATGGTGCTTTTTCTAAATTTTTCGCAGTGTTTTTTTAAACAACGTGTTTGGCCAATAATAGTGCAACAACTTCAATTTTTTTTTTATCATATATTTGAGATCATAGTTCAATTCTACTCTAACGCTTTATACCAGCTTTTTATTCCACCCAGTGTCTGCTGTGCAGGCTTAAAACAAAAGCTAAAATCGCGTTTTTTCGCATTTTCATCCGCGAATAATTAAAATTCTAGACGTGATAGAAAAATTTGGAGCACAGATTTGGAATCAGAGTGTCAAAATCGTTTAAAATTTTATATAAAACTTCACACCGGAGCAAAAAACCTTCGATTTGTTGAGCTGTGTTATTTGTCCCATTATAAGCTCCTGAAAGAGCATTGTTTTTTTGCTACTACCTTAAATTTTATTTTTCGGGACAGGCTAGTGGACGTGTTTTAGTTTAACTCCTTGCTATAAATTAAATTACTGAAATTGTTCGTAATAGGTTTGTTCGTAATAGGTATTTTTGTGATATTTTCATGACCAAATCAAGGAAAATGAAAATATGAACACAAATGATACCGGTTTACTTCGAGGATCTGCCTTACCGACTGGTGCTGGTCCTAGCACTGGTCTTAAGGTTGCTACCTTGAAGTCCGGCCTTGATTCTGGTAGGGGTCCTCAACCCAATATTGGTGGTAAAAAGAAAAAGAAACTTTAGCCATCAAAGGTCAGAAACAACCATAGAAGGCTTTGTTTGAATATAATTAACAGACTAAGCCAACTCGATGGAACGAAGCTCTCCGAACGTGAGAAGGCGTCGCAATCATGGGCGAAAGGAGTCATTGAAGAACAGGACAAACATTCGAAAATGCACGCATCTGACAAACAGAGCGCTGCTTCGACCTCGTCATAGAAGTCTGGTAAAAGGTGTTGCGCTCGCCCGACAAGAAACATTTACCTAAGAGATCTAAGGTGACCGGCAACGTCTGGACTCAGTCTTTTAGTGAAGTGATAAAGGGTAACTTCGTTAGGGCTGTGATCAACAGGGAGAATGGGTATTATAGTATCCCAAGGGACAAGTGAAGTTTAGTTGAAACAAAATTAAATAAAATCTACTTTAGGCTCCTTCAAGGTATGCCTGATTTTCTCCCTACTACATTTTGGCCTTTTTTCAAATATCCTCTTAAAACACGACTAAGGCGTGCATCTAAAAGTTTAAAATGTTCTACAAACATTTTCTGCATTAAATTTTTCTAGCGGTTGTCAAAGGTCTAATGTTCGTTCGATATAAGCGATATGTTTAAAAAAGGAAAATTTAAAGTTATCATAATTAGTTAAATTATGTTTCACCAAAATACTTTAAATTCTTTAATTTTTAAATCATTCTGCACTTTTCGCACGAACTTTTGGCCTTTGACATCCCCTATGGAAATTTGATGCAGAAAATGTTTGTAGGCACGTTTTAGTGGTATTCTATAAGGGTATTTGGATAAAGGACAAAAATTACCCCTAAAAACGGGAGATAGCGGACTAATACATTCTAAGAAAAGAACCACCATCGATTTTCACTGCAGAGATCTAGTATTGTAACTTAGCTCAGAAGCAGATTTATAACATTTTTCCGACCTACTTCTTACGATTTTGATGAAAAACAATTTAGTAGTATGTGATAATTTACAATTTGACTTTTTGCAAGCATTTTGCAATTTTCGCTCGAACTTTTGCTCTTCAACAACCCCTAGTGAAATTTTATGCATAAAATTTTTGTAGAACATTTTAACCCTTTAAACGCATTTTTTATTGGCGTTCTATGATATTTGAAAAAATGACCAAAACTAACCCTAAAAATAGGAGATAGAGGGTTAATATATCCCAAGAAAAGAACCGGCATTAAATTTCACTGAAGACATGTCTTAACAATATTAACCTCAGAACTGAATTTAATACGTTATTTTTGACTACGTTATTTTTGACCTTTTAAAAAAATTAAAAACTTCAGTAGGCCATAAAAAAGAACTCGAATTAAGTTTTCAAAACACTTCGGGAGTTTTTTTATACTGTAGGTATACTTTAATTTTTTTTCGGTTCCGTCCAAGATACAAAATCGTGTTGCACAGTGTTATCAGATCAAAGCATATTAGATCAAATCGATTTTTACAGGGTAACGGACTCCTGAGCCAATATTTAAATTTGTTGCGATCTTAAATATAACAAAGTGTAAGTGGCAGTTATAAAAATTTAAAATACTATAAACATTATTACTTTAATCTACTTTCCCTAAATTCATGAATTTTATGAAAAAAAAAAATAATTGACGCTTTGCATCGAATATCTTACCAGCCGTGACTGTCATGATTGTCGGCTACGCTAAAAAAAAACCCATCACTTTATCTTTATATGAGTTTAAGTTTTTATCTAGTGTTGGCCAAGTTTTAATATGCTCTTTGATGTACTTGGTTATGTCGTAAAGCTTAGTTTTGTTCGATTCTCTGTATTTTGTTTATCTATATTTTTGTAAGGAAAAAAACAAAATTTGGTTGTGAACACTGGTAGTGGTAGCAGTAATTTGTGAATGGTTTATGTAAAAAGAACGCGCACGTCATACGCAAATTGACCCCATTTATCAGTACAACGACAAAATTCAACATATGAAGAATATACATTAGAGTGACTCAAAAAAAAAAGTTCATGATGTACCCCCCCCCCCCAAAATTAACTTTGGCATGTTTTATGAAGATTCCCAAAATATTTGGGCTCTAGCGATAATCTCCCGTGAGCTAAACCGCATCAAAAAATGGTATTTTTCATGAATAAAAAATTCAGCAAATTTTTTTTTGTCAAATGAATGACCAAATATAATAGATATTTGGGAATTCTTTAATTCTGCATTAAAATATTTTAAAAACCTTACCACAGACTCGAGATAACGAGATGTTTATGTCAGTTTTTTGATGCTTTTCAATTCGAATTTACTGAAAACTTAAATAACTTTGGTATTTTTTGTCCGATTTTCACTTCTAATACATCGTTAGAAAGGTGTTGACCACCGCTTGGGATTTTAACCCTTAACTGCACTGTCTTACTTTTATATAAAATTTATTTCAACATCATTAAAAAACCATTTTTTAACCACAAAAAGCATATCTTTGTGCAGGAAACACGTTTAATTTATATATTTGGCCACAATTAATTTAACCCGTGCATGATCAAAATATTTTGGCAAAAATTTTTAAAAAAGTTTTTGTGGAAATTATTTAAAGCTAGTTGTAATACTTTAAAAAAATAAAATAAATAAGGTTTTTGTTTATCTAGACGTGCTTATTAATATCAAATAATTATTACGGGTCACACTTTTTCGGTCAAATTTTTTTTTCGGAATTTGTATGTGCAAATTAATTTTAAAAATAAAATATCAACAAATTTTATCTTAATCGCATATATTCGTGCAAAAAAACGCATCTAATATTTTAAATAAGCAAATGTGCCAAAAAAATATCAACTATATTATTTTTTTTAAGTATTACAACTGGACTTAAATTTTTTCCATATTTTTTTTTTTAAATTGGTCATGAATGGGTTAAATAAAAAATATTAAGATCTATTTATTAGAGACGTTTTTGCACGAATATATGCGATTAAGAGAAAATTGGTTTATACTTTATTTCTAAAATTTATTTGCACACACAAATTTCGAAAAAAAATTGACCGGGAAAGTGTTACACGTAATAATTATTTGATATTAATAAGCACGTCTAGATAAACAAAAACCTTATTTAATTTTATTTTTTTAAGTATTACAACTAGCTTTCAATAATTTCCGCAAAATCTTTTTTAAAAATGTTTGCCAAAATATTTTGATCATGCATGGGTTAAATTAATTGTGGCCAAATATATTAATTAAACTTGTTTCATGCACAAAGATATGCTTTTTGTGGTTATATAATGGTTTTTAATGATGTCGAAGTAAATGTTATAAAAAAGTTAGACAGTGCAGTTAAGGGTTAATTTTTGACTAAAATCCCAAGCGGTGGTCAACACCTTTCTAACGATGTATTATAAGTGAAAATCGGACAAAAAATACCAAAGTTATTTAAGTGTTCATTAAAATCGATTTGAAAAGCATCAAAACTGACGTAAACATCTCGTTATCTCGAGTCTGTGGTTAGATTTTTAAAATGTTTTAATGCAGGATTAAAGAATTTCTAAATATCTATAATATTTGGTCGTACATTGGACAAAAAAAAAATACTGATTTTTTTATTCATGAAAAATACCATTTTTGGGCCCTTTTTTGACGCGGTTTAGCTCACGGGAGATTATCGCTAGAGCCCAAATATTTTGGGAATCTTCATAAAACATGTCAAAGTTAATTTTGAGGGGGGTACAACTTTAGCTTTTTTTTTGCCCATATAAGGTGAGTCGGTCTAATATACATACATTATATTATACAATAGGATGGGCCAATTTTACACTTTTTTCTCTGATCGCAAATGGCTACTTTGAAAAAGTGGTTCAATTTGCTCAACAGGTTCTGCTCGTCCTTTGAGGTTTTAGTCTGGCATTATATTTTTTTTTTACAAAAAAATATTTTTTTTTTCATAGAAAACTTTTTTTTGGATTGATGTTAAAAAATTGATATAATTTAAGAAAAATTAATACATTTTTTTTTTTAAATAAAAAAAAAAGTAATATTTAACTCATTTCCTACCAGCATGTTTTAACAAACGCTTAAATTTTTTTTAAGAAAATGCAAAACATAATACCCAACACGATTTTTGCACAGACATTTTGAATACATTTTCTTAAATATTTTGGCCTCCTAAACACGAATCTGTCATCAGAAAAGTTGTATGTATTCGCCTTCTTAAGATAAAGGCATTTCCATTTTTTGTGGAAAGGTGTATGTTAAAGTTATTCATATTTTTTTTATTCGAATTCCCAATAATTACACTGCGTAACAAAACTAACCACTATTTTAGAAAACAAGAGGTACGACCAATATTTCAATTTATTTCGGACATGCTGAATCGAATGGCGTACTCCGTTTTTCGATGTATGGTACAGTTTTCTTGTAAAATGTCATTAAAGATTGGCTGATTTTCAGGGGGGGGGGGGGGGGTTGAAATAAAGCCATAGGCAATAAGGCCATATGGCCTTATTTCCCAAAGAGTTGAGAAATAAGATCATATGGCGTTATTACCAACCACTGTTGGAAATAAAGCCATATATGGCTTTGTTACTCATTTGATTATCTTTTAAAAATGTTCATCATTATTTTGCGGAGAGTGTGGAAATATATTTCCACGTAAATCCTGCTACCCAAAAAAAAATTATTTAGCGAAGCCGCTAAATTATTTTATGGAGTTTGAAATGGCGTACGGACATAGCGCCCAAGGTCTTATCGCCCAAAACCGTAAATGTCATATCGCCCAAGCTGCGACATATAGCCCAAAATTATAGGTCCAAAAATGTTTTTTCTCCCAAAACCAAATTGTCAAAAAATCCAAAATATTTTTTTTGGACGAAATGTCGAAATAACGGCTTCTATGATTTATTTTTGTTTTTTAATAAAGGTTTTCTGCGTAGACGGCCTTTGGCCGGGCTTAAGAATTACATACTCCATGCATTAAACCCACCCTCTCTGCAAACCAAAGCTATTTTGGTTATCAGGCCTTTTTGAGTCATAACAAATTTGAAAGCGCAAAGGCCTGCTACCCTAGAAAACTTTACTTTGCGGAGAGGGTGGGTTTAATGCATGGATTTTGTAATCCCTAATCCCGGCCGAAGGCCGGCTACACAGAAAAACTTTTATTCTTAAACAATCTTTAAATTAAAAACCCTGCAAATAAAAAATTGGTGCCTCTAGACCCCTCTAAGGTCCGAGGTTCCTGGTATGTATAATTTTTTAATTTAAAGATAGTCAAAAAACAAAAAATTTCTGCGCAGCCGGCCTTCGGTCGGGCTTAGGGATTACAAACTCCATAAATTAATTTAGCGGTTTCGCTAAATCATTTTTTGTTTGGTTAGCAGGATTTACGGGGAAATATATTTCCACATTTTCAACTGATATGCACTCAAAAAAGTATGTCGGTAAATTCTACTACAAAAGACAGTTGTTTTGACTACATTTTGTTGTTGAATAGGCGTCCACTACATATTACGGTAAAAACAACTGAACATGTTGTTGTTTTTAACTATTGATTTTCAACTACAAAATGTAGTAAAAACTACTACAAAAGACGGTAAAAACAACCCATGCCAAAACTACTACTAATTCAATAAAAACAACTGTTTATATACAGTAGTTTTCACTACACTTGCCTGAAATTTTATTTAAAAAATTTCTTAAACGTTTAAGTGATTGATATTTATTTATTTAAAAAGCAATACATTTCAGTTGGTTGTATAGAATTTCGACATGAAATTAAAATTTTTTGTTTTATTTATCTGGAATTAAAGAAGAAAAAAATTATATTAATAAAATATTGAACAAAATAAATTGATTGTATTTACCTTTTTTTTTTTTTTTAATAGTTTATTTCAAATTTTAACCGCTACTGATCAAAATTTGTCTGGAATAAAAAAAAAAAACGAAATGCTTTCTTTGGTAAAACTGATTTATAAAAAAAAAAAATTAATTTGCAATGTTTCAAAAAAGTATGTACCTGTTCTGTTGTGTATACAAAGAAAAGAAAGATGGCACGCTCATAAGAAAACAAAACACTGCATACATTTTATTTTGGGTTTTTCCGATTGGTTTTTACGCACGCTTATGTGAGCGCTATATTATACACACTTGTTATCTCATTTATCCACTTATTTTCTTTCGCTCAAGAATATTTTTCCAAAAAAATATTTTTTGTTATAATTAAATTTAATAAATTGTAATTTAATTTATTTAGATATTTATTTGGTATAAAAATAATTCCTTCCGCATCCTGTACGACCAACTCGTTTGACACATTAGTTTGCAGTAAAAATTTCTAGAAAAAATCGAGTTTTTAGAAAAAAACTCAAAACAACTTGATAAATAAATGCTACAAAAAAAAGTTGTTTGAGATTTTTTCATACAAAAACGACCGAAATTGTAGTTAAAAACAACAGCTACTACTTACTACACAAACGACCGTCATGTAGTAACAGCAATAATTTTCTGAGTGTGGCTTTAGTTCCACTTTGGTTGCAAAATCAATATGACTTTATTGCTCAATCATGTTGGTAATAAAGCCATATGGCATTATTTCCCATTGAATTGAGAAATAAGGCTATATGACCTTATTGCCTATGGCTTTATTTCACCCCCCCCCATTTTCAGCGGGGGGGTGAAATAAAGCCATAGGCAATAAGGCCATATGGCCTTATTTCCCAATGAGTTGAGAAATAAAGCCATAAGGCCTTATTACCAACCACTGTTGGAAATAAAGCCATATATGGCTTTATTACTCATTTGAAAATTTATAAAAGTATTCATCATTAATTTCCGGAGAGTGTAGGGGAAAATGTGGAAAAATTTTTCCACTAAAATCCTGCTACCCAAAAAAAAATTATTTAGCGAAGCCGCTAAATTAATTTATGGAGTTTGTAATCCCTAAGCCCGGCCGAAGGCCGGCTACACAGAAAAACTTTTTTGTTAAACAATCTTTAAATTAAAAATCCTGCTAACAAAAAAAGGTGCCTCTAGGCCCCTCTGAGTTCAGAGGTTCCTGGAATGTGGGTTTTTAATTTAAAGAAAGTTAAACAAAAAAAGTCAAGGTCTTATCGCCCAAAATCGTAAATGTCATATCGCCCAAGCTGCGACATATAGGTTTAAAATGTTATTTCTCCCAAAACAAAATTGTCAAAAAATCCAAAATATTTTTTTTGGGCGAAATGTCGAAATTACGACTTCTATGATTTGTTTTTTTGTAATAAAGGTTTTCTGCGTAGCCGGCCTTCGGCCGGGCTTAGGGATTACAAACTCCATGCATTAAACCCACCCTCTCTGCAAACCAAAGCTATTTTGGTTATCAGGCCTTTTTGAGGCATAACAAATTTGATAGCGCAAAGGCCTGCTACCCTAGAAAACTTTACTTTGCGGAGAGGGTGGGTTTAATGCATGGATTTTGTAATCCCTAAACCCGGCCGAAGGCCGGCTACACAGAAAAACTTTTTTTGTTAAACAATCTTTAAATTAAAAACCCTGCCAATAAAAAATTGGTGCCTCTAGACCCCCCTAAGCTCCGAGGTTCGTGGTATATGTGGTTTTTATACCCTCCAACCATAGTATGGGGGTATACTCACTTTGTCATTCCGTGTGTAACGCATCGAAATATCGGTCTAGGACCCCATAAAGTATATATTTTATTGATCAGTGATCGATTCTAAGACATTCTAGCGATGTCCGTCCGTCCGTCCGTCCGTCTGTCCGTCTGTAGAGGACACGATACAGTCCAAAATAAAAGAGCTAGAGTTCCGAAGTTTGGCACGAATATGTCTTATATTCCTAGGCAGGTTAAGTTCGGAAATGGGCAAAATCGGACCAAGGGGGAAAAACAAACCAATTTTTTGCAGGGTTTTTTGTACTTCTGCTAAGCAAATGCAACATTCTTATCTCAGAAGAAGTTCAAAATCGCAAGGGGAAGGTGCCCCCTAACGTCTCCCAGCTCCAAAAAAAAAATAAAGGCGCACCTGGATTTTTTTAAAATTGTTTTTTTACATTTTGGAGGGTATAAAAGATTCGGCACAGCCGAATGTAACACTCTCACTTGTTTAATTTAAAGATAGTCAACAAATTTTTTTCTGCGTAGCCGGCCTTCGGCCGGGCTTAGGGATTACAAAATCCATAAATTAATTTAGCGGCTTCGCTAAATATTTTTTTTTTTTGGGGTAGCAGGATTTACGGGGAAATATATTTCCACATTTTCATCTGATATGGCTTTATTTCCACTTTGGTTGCAAAATCAATATGACTTTATTGCTCAATCGTGTTGGTAATAAAGCCATATGGCCTTATTTCCCATTGAATTGAGAAATAAGGCCATATGGCCTTATTGCCTATGGCTTTATTTCACCCCCCCCCATTTTCAGCTGCTTTTTTAACAATAAAAAATCCAAAGCTAATGATTTTTAAATTTTATGGCATGGAAAACAAAGATACAACTTGTAGCAACATTTCTAATTTAAATTTGGTTTAAAGCTTTTCATCTTAAGCCCTTAAATTCGCGGATTTCTTCATTTTTTTAAGTTTTCGCGAAATTAACCGCTAAATTGGTCTCTGATAAAAATCTTGCATTTTGTGGATCATAAAGGCGTCCATGACACTACGAATAGGACAAAAAACATCTATGTTATATGGACCATCATGATGAAAATCGCGAAAAAACGTTTTTTTGTATATGGCAGCATCACTTTAGGAGATGATTTGAGGCTTCACCTTTAAGTATATAATGTGGGAACCTTAAACAATGAACTGACCCAAAATTTGTCCAAAAATGTTTTCATTTGCAAAAGTTATCTTAACAAAAACTATAATTATTGTATCGCAAACAATGAAATAACAGTTTTTGTTATGATAACTTTTGCAAATGAAAAATTTTTTGACCGAATTTTTGGTCAGTTAGTTGTTTAAGGTTCCCACATTATATTCTAAAAGATGGAACCTTAAATCATCTCGTAAAGTGATGCTGGCATATACAAAAAAACGGTTTTTCGCGATTTTCATCATGATGGTCCATATAATATAGCTGTTTTTTGTCCACTATTCGTATTGTTAGGGATGCATTTTTGATTCATTAAAAGCAAGTTTTTTTATCAAAGACCAATTTGGCTGTTAATTTCGCGAAAACCTTAAGAAATTAAGAAATTCGCGAATTTAAGGGCTTAAGTTGAAAAGCTTTAAACCAAATTTGCATAAGAAATGTTGCTACAAGTCATATCTTTGTTTTCCATATCATAAAATTTATAAACCATTTACTTTGCAAATTTTTTTGTTAAAAAACTGGCTCGTAATCAGCAAATCTTTAACGACATTTTGCAAGAAAACTGTACCATACATCGAAAAACGGAGTACGCCATTCGAATAAGCATGTCCGAAATATATAGAAGTGATGGTCGTAACTCTTGTTTATTTTTTAGTGTTCCGCAGTGTTATTATAGAAGGATTCCAAAATTTTTGAAAACAAAAAAAACACTTTTTCGACCTTACCTATTTTAATTTGCATAAAAATTGGCATATCAATTCTCGAGATCTGTGTCGAATTTCGGTTTTTGTTATTTAGTCAAAATTGTGAATGGTTCGCGTTTTATCGCTGTTCAAAGTTGGTATTTTGCAACAATTTAATGAAAATACATGATGTTTAAATGATCGTATCTTTGGAACGCATCATCCGATTGTCACGAAATAAAGCGCAAAATAATGGTTATGTCCTGGTCTTAAAATAGAATTTTGAAAAAGGATAGGATGCTTTGCAAAAAGGATATTGAAATTAAAAAAATGTCCTTAATTTGCAAATATCTCAAAATGCGTATCTTTAATTTTCCTATATTTTTTTGCACATATAGCCCTAAATATACTTAACAACATATGCAAATCCCAAATTGGGATGGTAAGCGGTTTAATTGTAAACGCGGTTTCATGAAACGCCTTATTGATTTTTGTTAATAACTCTCGTTTACAAATGAAAAACAATTTCTGCGCACTAACCGCGAATAATTTTTTTATATGTATTTTTGATCGCTAAACTCAAAAATTTCATCAAAAGAACATTTCGCGAATAACTTTTTGTTTAATGAATTTTTTAGCGTTTTTTGGAGGTATTTTGACTATTTTTCTTATATCTTAAGTTCTGTTTATCTGATTCTCTCGCAATAAAAACCAAATTAAAGACAATCAAATTTCCAACAAATCCTACATTCATCATTTTTTCATAAGTTCATAGCTTTACGCGCAAATAATTTTTTTAGCGTTATTTGGAGGTATTTTGACTATTTTTCTTATATCTTGAGTTCCGTTCATCTGATCTTTTCGCAATAAGAACCAAATTAAAGACAATCAAATTTCCAACAAATCCTTCATTCGTTATTTTTATATCAGTTCATAACTTTACGCGCAATAGGCAAACAAGGAAAAACTATTTTTTATTAACAAAGCTCATTTTTTAAAAATTTTAAAAACAGAAATTGTAAAAAAATATCATTTTTTTTGTATTTTATCATGTATATTCATAAAATTTGTGATAACTTCGGAGTAAACCTATAGATTTTCATCAAATCAACTTTATTATATTTCTCAATGTTCAGGCTTTGCAGATAAATAAAAAGATGCAATTAATTGCAAAGATTTCTATTTCTTAAACTTTTTTTAAATGATTTGTTAATCAAAAAACTTATTTTAGTCATATGTTTGCCTATTGCGCGTAAAGTTATGAACTGATATAAAAATAATGGATGAAGAATTTGTTGGAAATTTGATTGTCTTTAATTTGGTTCTTATTGCGAAAAGATCAGATGAACGGAACTCAAGATATAAGAAAAATAGTCAAAATACCTCCAAATAACGCTAAAAAAATTATTTGCGCGTAAAGCTATGAACTTATGAAAAAATGATGAATGTAGGATTTGTTGGAAATTTGATTATCTTTAGTTTGGTTTTTATTGCGAGAAGATCAGATAAACAGAACTTAAGATATAAGAAAAATAGTCAAAATACCTCCAAAAAACGCTAAAAAATTCATTAAACAAAAAGTTATTCGCGAAATGTTCTTTTGATGAAATTTTTGAGTTTAGCGATCAAAAATACATATAAAAAAATTATTCGCGGTTAGTGCGCAGAAATTGTTTTTCATTTGTAAACGAGAGTTATTAACAAAAATCAATAAGGCGTTTCATGAAACCGCGTTTACAATTAAACCGCTTACCATCCCAATTTGGGATTTGCATATGTTGTTAAGTATATTTAGGGCTATATGTGCAAAAAAATATAGGAAAATTAAAGATACGCATTTTGAGATATTTGCAAATTAAGGACATTTTTTTAATTTCAATATCCTTTTTGCAAAGCATCCTATCCTTTTTCAAAATTCTTTTTTAAGACCAGGACATAACCATTATTTTGCGCTTTATTTCGTGACAATCGGATGATGCGTTCCAAAGATACGATCATTTAAACATTATGTATTTTTCATAAAATTGTTGCAAAATACCAACTTTGAACAGCGATAAAACGCGAACCATTCACAATTTCGACTAAATAACAAAAACCGAAATTCAATAAAAATCAGAAGAATGGATATATTAATTTTTGGATAAATTGAACCACCATCGGCTGATTGCCTATGCTATTTAAAATGGAACCAGTCATAAGGAAGTTCAAAATGTCCTTTTTTTGGTTATGTCCTTTTAAGTAACCGAATTAAGAAAGACACTTCCTGTTAAAGGCAGATATGTAAAGAAGGCACTCCAATAAAGAGATCCTGGGACTAAAGTCCATAATCCATTGAAGATATCCAGAAATATTTGCAAAAGAAGTCAAAATTTTGAACAAAATTTTCATATTGTTTTTCATAAATTTTTGTCGATCCAATTTTTATGATTTTTTGTTAAAATTAAAAAGAAAAATAAATATAAAACACATTTCCCAAAATATTTTTTTCTCCTAAACACGAATCTGACCTCAGAAAAATCGCATCAAATCGCCTTCTCGAGATATAGGCATTTTCAATTTTTTGTGGATCAAGCCCTGAAAACCGATAAATTTGTTAATATTGGAAAAGTGTACATTGAAAAAAATAAAAAAAATATTTTAGTAAATTTTTAATAAAAAATTATTAAATGTTTGAAAAAAGAAATTTTGAGTAAATTTTTAATTGACACAATTAAAAATTTATTCAAAATATATATTTATTTTTTTTAAAAATTTTAAAAAAGTTTTAAATTTGTTTACAAAAAAAAAAAAATCTTGTTTTTTTCAAACTTTACCATACGTACTTATTTATGTCTCAAAAACATAGGAAAATTTTATAAAGACGATTGAAAACTTTCATTTACATAAACAAAAAACTATAAACTAAATGAGAATTCAAAAAACTATGAGATTTAAAAAAAATAAAAGATTCAAAAATTCAACATATTTTTTTCTGTGTGTATGTTACACGATATTGCGTTTTATCCGTTTTATCCTTATAACTATCTAAATTTCGCAAGAAAATTCCCGTTTAATACTGATATGTAAAAAATACACTTAAATAAAGAGAACGTGGGGCTAAAATCTAAAATCCGTTGAGTATTTCCAGAAATATTTGCAAAAGGAAGACGAAAAAAAAATTAAATTAAAAAAAAATGTTAATTTACCAAAAAAATTGTTTAAATTTTACCAATTTTTGGTAGTGATAATTTTACAGCCACAAAAATTATAAAAAAAATTTAAAAGTAATGTGGTAAATATACTAAAAAAAAATGGTAAATTTACAAACAATACACTGAAAAAAAAGACATAACTAAAATTAAGGAAAAAATGTCTTTAAAAATTTATCATGAAATTTCCTAAAATTTAGTAAAATTTAACTAAAAAATGAGAAATTTTCTTAACTATGAGGAAAAAATTTTAGTTCATTTACTTATAATTAGTTCATAGTTTTCTTTAAATGGATTTTTTTAATATTAGGAAAAAAATTCTTACTGCCAAAGAAATTTTCCACAAATCTAAGAATCGTATCCTTATTTTTAAGACATAATTCTTAAAAAACAATTTAGTTCAAGTTTAGTTAAAATTTACTAAAAAAAACATCATCGTATTTCACTTCTTTGAATTGAGGAAGTGTGCTTCTTAGAATTTAGTTAATGACTTCTGAGAATTTAGTAAATAACTTCTTAGAATTTAGTTAAAAATTCAAAATGGCGATATCTCGAAAACTAAGCGAGATAGAGCGAAACGGATGAAATTTTCAAAAGAAAGACTACAAAGAAAAATATGGAATAGCCTAGCTCTGCTTATCTGTCGGGGTCTCGAGACCCTAATTTTAGATCTAAAATTTGAAATTCCCGAGATTTTATATATGCACATATCTCGGTAAATATTGCCAACACAAGAAAAGGTCCAACGGCATTTTTGTAGCCCTTGACTCATAGAACACTTCCGCAAAATACTCGAAAGCCCTCCGATCAATAGTTTTTGAGTTATCCGGTTTTTAAGATTCTCAAGACCCTATCAGGCCCCTTATTACCGTATCTCAAAAACTGAGCAAGTTAGAGCAAAACGGACACAAATTTTGGTTCAAAATCTATGGGGACCCTTAAAGGACCCAACGGTGTCTCGAGTTAAATGGGGTCCGAACCCGTGGGTCCAGGGTCTAGACCCAATCTATTTCTAAAATGTGAAGTATAATTTTTCCCATTTTCTAGTTAAAATTGGCTTAAAATTAAATAACTTTGTTTTCCTTATTTTTGGGAAAATTATGAACTAAAACTAAGAAAAAAAATCTTTGGAGCCAAATCATTCCCTCTTTTTCTCAAAATTTAGTTAATTTTCCCAGATTTTAGTTCACTTTTTTTTTGAGTGTAGTTGTAAATTTACAAAAAAAAATGTTTAAAATTTACCAATTTTTGGTAGTGATAGTTTTTAATCCACACAAATTACTGAAAAAAAAGAAAATTACTGAAAAAAGAAAATTACTGAAAAAAGAAAATAGAAAATTTTCAACAATAATTTTAGGACTTCGAAAATTTTATGAAAATTTTCTTTTTTTAAATCTTTTTTAATAATTCTTTACTTTAAAACGCAAAAAAATGTGTCTGGGAATCAGAAAATTTAAATTTTTTTGCAAATCAACTCGAATTCTCGTAAAAAATTTTTCAAAATTTTGTCAAGTTTTTTTTTTTTAAATCTTTTTCACAAAAAAAAAAATTGTCTGGACTTTTTAAAACAAATAGAAAATTTCCAAAAATAAAATGTTTTTTTGTTAAACAACATAAATCCTCGTAATAACATAATTTTTGTAAAATAACAGTTTTTTTTTTTTGTAAATCAACAAGAATCCTCGTAATTAAAACTTTGTTGTAAAATTAAGGTTTTTTTTTGTAAAATGACCTTTCAAAATAGTGGAATACAATTACGAAAATAAATATGTAAAATTACCAATAAAACTGTAGTTCTCGTTTGAGCAAAGTACAATGATTTTTGTTAAAAAAACAGGGAAAATTGTTAAATACTGGTAGAGGCTGTAGGCAAAATCGCCCAAAGAAAAATCGCCCAAAAAATTTTATGAAAAATCGCCCAAATGCAAAATCGCCCAAAAAATATGAAAAATGACCCAAAAAGAAAAATACGAAACTTGGCCCAAAATTAATGAAAAAAGCCTAAAAAATAAATGAAAAATGGCCCAAAATAAAATAAAAAAAGATTTTTCTAACACATTTTTTCTAATACACATACTACACAGAACAGCTTTCTTTTGCGGAGAGGGTGGGTCTAAGGCATGGAGTTTGTAGAGTTTTTTAAGATAAGACCATAGGTTATGTGGTTATTATTTATTTTTATAGATCGTTGTTTTGAGAATACAGCCCGTAAAATGCATAAGTAATTGATATAAAAGTTTTTAGTGTGAAACTTAAATTTTAACGAAATAAAAAAAATTGGAATTAACATCCATCAAAAATCGTGCGATTTTTTGTTAAAATTTCTTGGTAAAATTTTTCGCTTGCGAAGCTTTCATCGGAGTTGCATGCTGTTTTTAAATTCATTACTTTTGATTTTCTACTGCGCTGCGATAGATTAATATATAGCGTGGTAATTTGAATGTAAGAGCAGGAGTTTTGGGCGTACGGACATAGCGCCCAAGGTCTTATCGCCCAAAACCGTAAATGTCATATCGCCCAAGCTGCGACATATAGCCCAAAATGATAGGTCTAAAAATGTTATTTCTCCCAAAACAAAATTGTCAAAAAATCCAAAATATTTTTTTTGGGTAAAATGTCGAAATTACGACTTCTATGGTTTGATTTTTTGTAATAAAGGTTTTCTGCATAGCAGCCTTCGGCCGGGCTTAGGGATTACATACTCCATGCATTAAACCCACCCTCTCTGCAAACCAAAGCTATTTTGGTTATCAGGCCTTTTTGAGGCATAACAAATTTGATAGCGTAAAGGCTGGTACCCTAGAAAACTTTACTTTGCGGAGAGGGTGGGTTTAATGCATAGATTTTGTAAAATTGGGCGATATGCAACAAGGTCTTATCGCCCAAAACCGTAATTGACATATCGCCCACGCTGCGACATATAGCCCAAAATGATAGGTCTAAAAATGTTATTTCTCCCAAAACAAAATTGTCAAAAAATCCAAAAAATTTTTTTTGGACGAAATGTCGAAATTATGACTTCTATGATTTGTTTAATTGTAATAAAGGTTTTCTGCGTAGCCGGCCTTCGGCCGGGCTTAGGGATTCCAAACTCCATGCATTAAACCCACCCTCTCTGCAAACCAAAGCTATTTTGGTTATCAGGCCTTTTTGAGGCATAACAAATTTGGTAGCGTAAAGGACTGCTACCCTAGAAAACTTTACTTTGCGGAGAGGGTGGGTTTAATGCATGGATTTTGTAATCCCTAAGCCCGGCCGAAGGCCGGCTACGCATAAAAACTTTAAAATATTGTGTTAAAAAAAAGACAATTTTGGTGAGTTTTATGATTATTTTTTTGGGTGCTATGACATTTTATAAATATAACATTTTGATATTTGGGTAATATGACATTTTTGATAATTTATATAAATTTAAAGAAAATTGTTAAAATACCCAAAAATATTGGCCATATCATCCAAAAAATTTTGCAACAACAACTAACACACATTTTTTTTGGGTGGAATGACTTTTTTAAATTGGGCGATATGCACTTGGGCGTTATGTCCGTACGCCATATTAATTGCATGAATATTACTCATTCGACATTCATATATAATTTTTGGGTAATTTTTCGTAATGAAAAATCACCCAATTTTTAATTTCGAGATTTTGCCCAAAAACTATGAAGTTACCCAAAAATGTTGGGTAACTTTTCATATGAAATATGACCCAAATTTGTGTGAAAAATTTTTGGGCGAATTTTCGTTTTCTTTTTTTGGGCCATTTTTTTTGGTCGATTTTGCTTACAGCCATTGCACATTGGGTTGAATGAGAGGCAAAGTGGCGCTTTATTCAGGGAAGCAGTAATTTTAACATATAATATTTTTTGATTGATGAATGATAAATAATACATTAGAAAGCTCCCTTTTAAAGAGAAAGCATGAGTTTTTTATTTTTTTTTTAACCTGTCAGAATTTTTTTAGTGTTTCTTGAAAATCGAACTTGATTCACAATTTAAGCTGTAAATTTTAAACCAAAAGCGATAATTTAATGAATACAGTTGCAAATTAAAGTATTTTTAATGTGATAATAAAAATTTAAAACAATAAAAAATAAATATGTGTTAATACTTGTATAAAATTTGTTTAAAGTCGGATTTTTGTGTTTCACCAAATTTTAATTTTTTTTAAATTTTCCATAAAAAAGTCAGGAACGTTGTAATTTGGAACTATTAATTTTTTTTATTGGCGTCTAATCATTAATAAGTAAAATACCAGCATTTTTGAAAAAAAAAATAACATATTAGGCGCGTGCTTTATGCTTTATTTCGGGAAAAAACTAAATTCACAATTTTTACTGTATCTCTGAAATTAAAAAACACAAAATTTTGAAACAAATAGCAAATTAAAGTTTATGTAAAGTGCTATTATAAACGTTTAACAAAAATTATATGCTCTCATATAAGTACTAAATTTATTAAGGAACCCAATTTTTTCATAAAAATTCTTGAATGTTTAAATTTACCTTTTTTAACTTAAACCTTGGAAATTGAAAAAAAAAAAAAATTATATCAGCTGCGTTATTCATAATAAATAAAGTTAACATCATGCATGTTTTTTGTCAGATATTATATTACACCACCCAGAGACATCTGCTTACCCCACCCCCCCCCCCCCCTTCCCACTCCCCACAAAAACCGTCCCTGTCATTTTTATTTTTTTGCTTGTTGGAGGGTATCAAAGATTTGGCACAGCCGAATTTTAAACTCTTACTTGTTTATATAGATTACAAAGACCCACAAAAAAAGGTCTAGACCCACTAATTATGTATGGGGCATTTTAGGCCCGACCCCCTTCGATTTTATTTTTGGATATGTTTTAGTACGTATTAAATGCAACTTGCAGCCAAATTTTCAGCCATTTATACCAAGGTAGTTTTGAGTAATCAATTTTTCAAAATGGCGATTTTTCCAAAAAATGAAAAAATTTAAATTTTCAATCAATTTTGACCAGTAAAAAATATAGATATTTTAAAAAAAGTTGGACAACGTTTTGTTGGTATTTAGATGTAGTTTTAGAAAAAAAATGTGAAAAAATTATTCGAAGTAATTATCACTTATTTTTTGACGTTTAAAAATTAAAATCGACTTTTTGAAAAAGTCCGAAACCTTCAATTTTTTTGTAAAAAACTAAAAGAATTCTACTCTAAATTATGCAACTTTTATGCCATAACTCGAGATGTGATCACAATTCTTTCAATTTTTTTTTAATTTTTAAAATTGCACCTTTTATGTTTTGGCTCTGATTTATTTTATATGGAGCTCCAAAAAAAAAAAAAATGGTAGATACTGACCCTAACTTACCCTAAATATATTCATTTGGAGGTAAATATACGTCTCACAAAAATTTGGGACGATCGGACATGTGTAAGGCGCTTAGCATGGTCCTTGAAGTTTAAAAAACGGATTACAAGGAAAAATATGATTTTTTTTCTGTTTTCGCAATTTCTTTGGTATTTTAAGTTAAGTTTTAATTCAAGTGATTACAGAATTATGATGTGGAGTAAAATGCCTTTCTAATAAGGTACTAAAAACTAAAATCGGTTGAAAATCAGCCAAGTTATTACAACTTCCCCAGGCATCTAGCGTGTGCCATACAACTTGATTAAAAAATACGAGGCCCTTTTTTTAAATTTATTGAAATTTTCTACTGTAATAACATTTTTTCATTATTCATGTTTCAGTGCAATATTTTTTTGACTTTTCCAAATTTTAAAACAAAAAAAATATTTTTTTTTTTTAAAATAGAGATTTCAAAAGGGTGTGGAAAATGCAGGCATTTTTAGCACTAATTTAAAAAATGTTAGCAAAACACAATATGAAAAATACTTGTCATCTAATAACATTTGAACTTGAAGAATAAAAAAATGTTATTACAGTAGAAAATTTCAATGAATTTCAAAAATCGGATTGTATTGATTAATCAAGTTGTCTGCCACACGTTAGATGCCTGGGGAAGTTGTAATAACTTGGCTGATTTTAAACCGATTTCGGTTTTTATGACCTTAATAGAGAGACATTTTACTCTACATTTCAATTCTGTAACCATTTGAATTCAAAATTAACTTAAAATACCAAAAAAAATTAAGAAAACAGAAAAAAATGCATATTTTCCCTTGTAATCAGATTTTCAAACTTCAAAGCCGATGCGGCACGCCTTACCCATGTCCGATCATCCTAAAATTTTCTGGAACGTATTTTTACACCCAAGTTAATATATCTAGGGGAAGTTACGGTCAATATTTACCAAATTATTTTTTTTGGAGCACCATATAAAATAAACCAGAGTCAAAAAAAAAAAAAAGTGCAATTTTCAAAATTTGAATAAAAATAGAACGAATTACGATCACATCTCGAATTATGACTTAAAAGTTGCGTAATTTAGAGTAGAATTTTTTGACATTTTTAAAAAAAAATCGAAGGTTTCCGACTTTTTCAAAAAGTCGATTTTAATTTTTATACGATAAAAAACAAGTGATAGTTACTTCGAATAATTTTTCATATTTTTTTTTCTAAAACTACATTAAACTACCAACAAAATGTTGTCCATCTTTTTTTAATATATCTATATTTTTTACTGGTCAAAATTGATTGAAAATTTAAATTTTTTCGATTTTTTGGAAAAAATCGCCATTTTGAAAAATTGATTACTCAACACCACCTTGGTATAAAAGGCTGAAAATTTGGCTGGAAGTTGCATTTAATACGTGCTAAATTATATCCAAAAATAAAATTAATCGAAGGGGCTCGGGCCTAAAAGTGAGTGATTTGGCATGGAATGCCCCGTATGTATTTATGTATTTTTACCTTCTAAATTCAATTCCGCTATCAGAATTAAATTCTACCGTTGGGTTTTTCTGTAATCTACAAGGAAAGTCCGCAAAAGTGAACCGTCCTGATTTCCTTGTAAATTTGACCAACAATAAGTTAACATCTTTTAAAATTTTATTTCGGTATGTAATGTTCAAGTCTGATTTATTACGAAGAAAATAAGAGGTTTTTTCATAAAATCCATCAAAAAGTTCAGATGTTACTTGCATTTGAACAAAAACGCATTAATTCACAACATAAATACAACTGTTTTTGCACTCATAAAAATTTGTTAGTATTCCTTACAAAAAAGTCTGTTACCATTACTAATAAAGTATTCAATTTGTGCCCGATAACTTTTTCAGTTACCATTACAAACTTTGGTTTTCAAAAATTAGTAATCTTGAAAATACTAAAAAAATTAGTATTACTAAATTTTTTTGTACAATTTTTGTAAAATGGATTTTAAAACGCGTTTGTAAATAATATTAACTTTTTTTGTAAAAAAATTGTAAATTGTGTATTTTTTAATTTTTTGTATTTGTATACATCATGTAAATTGCGTATTGCGCTTGTTGTCGCCAATAACTATTTCCATGCAAGTCAGTTTTTGTTAGAATTTTCGATCTAAAAAAGAGAAAATATTGAACACATTTTTTTAATACAAAATATACATACTACCATATAAAATTAATTCTTTGAAGATTGATGTTGAATAAATTGGTGTACGGTGAACTAAAATAAAAAAATATATATCAACATAATGTTTTAAATAGATCACATAAATATACAATTGTTACCTGTTGTCATCATTTCCTATTTTGCTTTATTATTCTAAAAATAAAAAACGAGTTACATAATTTTAAACAAAAAATACTTAAAGATTTGGTTACCTGCTATGGTTTTTTTGTTGTAATATTTTTTTGTACATTTTTTTATTCATTTTACCCGTCGCGCGATGTTCACCGATCGAATGTTATTTTGTGACTAAAATATTCAAAGAAAGGCATAAAGTAAGTTACACAAAAATCAACCCTTTATGTGCGTGAGAAAATAAATATTCGTGGATAGCATAAACAAAAAAATTCTGCAAGTAAAGAAGAAAGAAAAAAAAACTGATGTTTTATGGAAATTTTCCATTTGAAAAGGTCGGCATTGTTTTTTAAATTTAGCATGTCTTCTCTTGTCTCTATTTTTGTTTTTAAATTAAAAAAAAAACTAATGAAGCGTAAATGAATATTAAAAATAATAAACATATTCATACTCATCAAAGCGCAGTTTTATCGTTAAAAAATAACTAATAATATATTTTTTTTATTTATTTTTTTTTAATTTCCAAATATTTTAATAAAATAAAATATTTTTTTAATTATAGTGTATAGGTTTTCTAGAGAAAAAAAAACGAAATTTACTAACTAATATTGTAAAATTTACAAAATAATTATCAAAAGTTAGTACGATAATTTTTAAAAAATCAACTGAAAAAATTATTAAAAAATCAGTATAAAATTAATAGTTTGTAAAGCGAGTTTACTAATAAGAATTACTAAAAATGGATTTTTTAGTAGAATTTAGTAAAAAAGTGGTAAAGTTGAGTTACAAACCACTTTACAAATTTTTTTACTAACGTATTTTTTTGAGTGTGTATAAAACTGAAATAAGGCGTTTTTGTTCAAATGCATGTAACTTCTGCAATTTTTTACGGATTTTATTTAAAATACTCTTATTTGCTATCGGACTTGAACCTTACATACAGAAATAATATTAAAAAATTTTTTGTAACTTTGTCAATTTCACAAGGAAATTAGGTGGGTTCACTTTGCGGACTTTCCTTGTAAATCACAGGAAACCCCAACTGTAGAATTCAATTTTGATGGCAGAATCGATTTCAGAAGGTCAAAATACATAAGGATAAGTGGGTATAGTTTCTGGGTCAGAAACTTTTTTGTTTTTTTGTGATGAAGTGTTATTGAAACCACCATACTTTTTTCATAAAATCTTAAATAAAAAAATAACGGCATTAAACGCGGACGTTTTTTTTTCTTTTAAATTAAAGCTTATACTTTATGCTTTATTATCACAATGTATAAGCAATAACAACCTCTTACATTTTTTTTTATATTCCATCAAGTATTAAAAATACTCCAATTTTGGAACATTTTACAAAAAAAAATCAAAAATATTTTTACAACAATTTTCAAAAAACAAAAAACAGAAATGTATTTGAAAATGCCTGAAGTTTATGGTTCCATAATAAAAAAAATACCTTTGAATGAATAAATGCCAAAAAAAAATTCTAGAAATAAGTTGATTTCCAATTTTTAGCACCATATTCAAAAACACAAAAATTTGTTTGATTTTGACGGCGGATTGCAAGAAAAGTAAACAACTCAGAGTAATTGTTGTGACAGATTTTTATACCCTCCAACTACACTCAAAAAATAACGTGGTTATTCAATACTAAAAATTTAACTAATGAACTAATGTTTTAGTCCAAAATGATCTAGTGCAGGAGTTGGTAATCAATACTAAATTTTGTTACTAATATTATTCAAAACCAGTAAAAAGTACTAATTTTAGTACTTTGAAGATACTAAAAAACTACTGTACTACTGGTAATTAGTAACTTATTAGTAGATTTAGGTACAAAATCACTTACTAATACTTTTACTGTAGAATTATTTTGAGTGTACAGTATGAGGGTATACTCACTTTGTCATTCGGTGTGTAACGCATCGAAATATCGGTCGGGGACCCCATAAAGTATATATATTATTGATCAGTGATCGATTCTAAGACATTTTAGCGATGTCCGTCCGTCCGTCCGTCCGTCCGTCCATCCGTCCGTCTGTCCGTCCGTCCGTCCGTCTGTAGTTAACACGATGCAGTCCAAAATAAAATAGCTAGACCCTTCAAGTTTGGCACAAATATGTCTTATGTTCCTAGGCAGGTTAAGTTCGGAAATTGGCCAAATCGGACCAGGGGGAAAAAAGTTCCCCCTTGAAAAACTAAACCAACCTCTAAAAAAATACACTTTTTACATGTTTTTTTTTGTATTTTTGTATAATTAAATGAAACATTTGGTATATTTATCGCGATGGGAAGGTGCTCTCAACGTCCCCCACTGACCCTATCAACCCCCCCCCCCCCCAAAGAAACGCCCCTGACAAATTTTTGTTTTTAATTTTTTTTTACATTTTGGAGGGTATAATAGATTCGGCACAGCCGAATTTAACACTCTCACTTGTTTAGTGTAATTTTATAACCTTTAACCCTAAATCAATAATTTTTGTAAAAAAAAAATTTTCAGTTTTGAATAAAGCGCCACTTTTGATCCATTTCAACCCAATGTGCATTTATAGAACGGGTTTACCGGGCGTTTTACAAGTTTTTTTTTGAGTGTTGATTTATTTAATTTCTTTTCTCTTTTACTTTTCTAAAGAATTCTGATGAATGTGAATTTGGAAAATCCCAGAAACGATCGTTGTTTCATTTCTGAAAGTTAACAGATTTTTAAAAACCAAAAAAATTCTATGATTGTGGTATTAGAATATCCGAATAACGAAAGCGGGGTAACCGTAAGTACTTCCTTGTTATATTAATTCGCATTTGGGAACGTGAAAATTCTTTCGAACTATAATAAACTCTTTTCGGTTGCACAATTAAAAGATCGAATAAATAAATTTTTTTTAATATTTTTAATAAAAATTAAACAAATTTAATAAAAAATAAACAAATTTAGTACCACTACTGTGGTAAAAAAAAGGAATGACTTTAACCTTTAAGAACGAAAATAAACATTGAACGAACTGAAAAAGATTTAAAAGTTATGTTATGCCCCTTTTCCAAGGTAGCCCGAACAGAGAAAAAAGTGTAAAAAGACCCAGCCTATTATAAAATCCTATACACAAAAATATACATATTCTAAAAAATATCAAAAAAAAAATAATATATATGCACTAAGGGTGTTCTTAACAGTAAGGGAAAAATTTAAAATGTTTTAATTGCTTGGCACTGGGCAGAATTTTGTTCCTTTGTACTAAAAACTTAATAATAAAAAATTTGAAGTTAATCCGATAACTTTAAGTGGACGCGGAAACGACCTGAAGTTTGAATAACGGATTACAAGGGGAAAAAATGACTTTTTACTCATTTTCTCAATTTTTTCGATATTTTAAGTTAAGTTTGAATTCAAATGGTTACAGAATTGTGATGTGGAGTACATTACCTTTGTAATAAGGCAACAAAAACTAAAATCGGTTAAAAATCAGCCAAGTTATTACAACTGCCCCAGGCAACTAGCGTGTGGCAGATCACTTGATCAAAGATTTCGTGTTCAATTTTTGAAATTGATTGAAATTATCTACTATAGCAACATTTTTTTATTCTTTACTTCCCAATGTACTAAGGTGATAGGTATTTTTCATATTGTGTTATGCTAACTTGTTTTAAATTAATGTTAAAAAGGTCCAAATTTTTCAGCCCTGTTTTCAAATCTCCAATTTTAAATTTTAATTTTTTTAGGCAAATAAAATTTAAAAAATCGAACATTGGACCATAGGATTTTATTTAGCACATATAAGGGAATAAAAATTACAAAAATTGTAGACATTCCTTTTTTCATTCGTCTAGTTTAGCGATTTTATTTCGGCGGATTTCGAGATAATAGTGATTTTGGTAACTTTTTTATCTTTTAGTTAATTTTTTTAGTTTTTTTTTTTAACAAACTTCATATGTTTTCTACCGAATTACTACAAAATAATATAGAATACTTCAATTCCTTTAATCAGGGCAAAATTGAGATATGAAAAATTGACCCAGTTAAAGGTCAAAGGTCAAATTTGAGAACAATTTGAATTTTTAAAGATTAACAATTTTTTTGAGCGGATATTTATGAAACTCCTTGATGTTATTTTAATATGACTAAACATACATGGTTTATTATTAAAATTCGGAAAATTAACCCATAAGTGATATTGGGGTCTATATTTTTTTTTATTTAATGGAGAAAATATAAGTATATTATTTCATAGGGTCATATAGACCCCAACAGCACTTAAGGGTTAATGTTCTGAATTTTTATAAGCCATTAATTTTTACATCTTATTAAAATAACATTTAGGAGTTTCATTAATATCCGCTCTTCTAAAATTTGACCTTTGGCCTTGAACTGGGTCAATTTTTCATATCTCAATTTTGCCCTGATTAAAGGAATTGAAGTATTCTATATTGATCTGTAGTAATTCGGTAGAAAAAATACGAAGTTTGTTAAAAAAAAATAAAAAAATTAAGTAAAAGCTAAAAAAGATACCAAAATCACTACAATCTCGAAATCCGCCTAATTAAAATCGCTAAACTAGACGAATGAAAAATGGAATGTCCACAATTTTTGTAATTTTTATTTCCATATATGTGCTTAACAAAATCCTATGGTCCAATGGTCGATTTTTTAAATTTTATTTGCTTAAAAAAATTTAAATTTAAAATTGGAGATTTGAAAACAGGGCTGAAAAATTTGGACCTTTTTAACATTAATTTAAAACAAGTTAGCATAACACAATATGAAAAATACCTTACACCTTAGTACATTGGGAAGTAAAGAATAAAAAAATGTTGCTATAGTAGATAATTTCAATCAATTTCAAAAATTGAACTCGAAATCTTTGATCAAGTGGTCTGCCACACGCTAGTTGCCTGGGGCAGTTGTAATAACTTGGCTGATTTTTAACCGATTTTAGTTTTTATTGCCTTATTACAAAGGTAATGTACTCCACATCACAATTCTGTAACCATTTGAATTCAAACTTAACTTTAAATATCGAAAAAATTGAGGAAATGAGTAAAAAGTAATTTTTTCCCCTTTTAATCCGTTATTCAAACTTCAGGTCGTTTCCGCGTCCACTTAAAATTATCGGATTAACTCCAAATTTTTTATTATTAAGTTTTTAGTACAAAGGAACAAAATTCTGCCCAGTGCAACACAAAAATCCGAAATAAAAAAATAAGAACACCCTTAATGCACACATAGGATATGTTTTTGCAGTGTACAAAAAAACAAACTCCACAAAATAAAAACAACAGCGAAAAACATCATATAACAAAAATGTATACACCATTGTCGAAAAGGATAGAGATCTTTCTTTTTTAAACAATTCTTCTATTTAAGGATTTATTATAGTAAATATAGTTTTTTGATAATTTAAAAAAATATGTCGCAAGCAGTTGCTGAGTCACGGGAGATGGATAAAAACGAATAATGACCAGAAAATATCACAAATCTTGAAACTTTTATTTATAGAAAATAATGCCTCAGAATCTGAGACTTTTCCTTAGAAAAATTTCTCAAAATCTGAAACTGATTAATTAGAACAATATCTCCGAACATGAGTTTTGTTTGTATAAAAAATGTTTTTTCTATAAAAAATGTCTCAAAATCAAATTTATAAAAAAATTGTTAAAGAAATCTGACATTTTTCTCAGATTTAAATATTTTCTCTATAAAAAAATGTCATAAAATCAAATTTATAAAAAAAAATTAAAAATTTCTGATTTATCTGAAACATTTTTAAAGAAAAAGATTTCTTAGAATCTGATTTTTTTTTTTATAAAAAAAGTGTATCCGAATTTGAGAGTTTTTTATAAAAAATAAGGTTTTAGAATCAGTGTCTTTTTTTATAGAAAAAAATGTTTTAGAATCTCATAAGTTTCAAATGTTTTAGCATATGATATTTTATTTCTTTAAAAAATGTCTTAGAAACTAAGATTTTTTGTAGGAAAAGTGTCACAGTATCTCAGAATTTGAAATTTTTTTCTTTAGAAAACATATTTTAGAATCTGACAAGGGAAGTATCTCAACCCTTATGAACCGATTTGCATGAAACGTAAAATATATATAAAAGAGACAATTCTAAGGTTGGGGTGTCTCGGCTTATCGGCCATATCGGGGATTTAGGGGTTCAAAACATGGGTCAAAAAATGGCCAAAAAATAGTTTTTTGGATTTTTCAGCCATTTGTTTCTAAGAAACTTATGATTTAAACATATGAGAAGAAAGGTTTTTTTAATGCCTATCCAACGGTGGCATAACCTTGTAAAAGTTTGGCTTCGTTAAATACTTTTTTCATGAAAATGTGAACATTTTGGGGGGTATTTATATGAAGACATAGAGCTACGATGTCCATATGAATACGAAATAATCTTTATTAAATTTAAGTCGACACGTATTTTTGCTCTAGAGGATATTCCTGTTAGTTCGTGAGTTATCGAAATTTTCCCGGAGGTCCATATGGTTTCATAAGGGGACAACCAAATTTTGAAACACTGATATGGCCGAAAAGCCGAGACACCCCAACCTTAAAATCGTCTAATTTATATATATTTTAAGTTTCAGGCAAATCGGTTCATAAGGGTTGAGATACTTCCCTTGTGAGACTTTTTGTAAAATATCTCAGAATCTAGGGGGTTTTTTATAAAAAATGGGATTCTGAGACTTTTTCTAAAGGAAATTTTTAATTTTTTTTCTATAGAAAAAATGTTTTAGAATCTGGGACTTTTTGTTAAATGTCTTAGAATCTAAGGGGTTTTTTTAAAAAAAAAAATGGAACTCTGAGACTTTTTCTATAAGAAAATTATCACAAAAAAATTTTTCTAAAAAAAAAATCACAGAATCTAATACTTTTTCTATAGAAAAAATATCATAGAATGTGCAAGTTTTTTTATAAACGAATATTTTTGAATGAAAAAGTATAAATTTTTTTTTATAAGAAAAAAATGTGTACCAAATTTATCAAAGATATTTTTTATAGAAAAGATTTCTCAAAACCTAAAACATTTTTCTATAGAAAATCGATCAGATTATGTGTAAGTTTTTCTATAAATGAAGGTGCAAGATTCTGTGATATTTTTTTTTTTTTTTTGGAAAAAGTCTATAACTCTGAGACTTTTCCTCTATGAAAAATATCACACAATCTGACAACATTTCTATCGGAAAAATATCACGGAATCTGACACTTTTTCTACATCAAAAATTTCATACAATCTGTTATTATTTCATAAAAAATTGTCTTAGAATCTGGTACATGTTCAATTTGAAAATCGTCTAAAATCCTAATCCTTTTTTGTAATAAATGTCTCAGAATTTGAGAATTTTTCAAACAGGAAAATGTCTTAGAATTTGAAATTTTTTTATACAAGATCGTTTTGGAAACCCCTAATTTTAAATCTTTCTTGTAAGATATTTTTATTAGATCCTTTGGTCAGTAGTCTCGGTATTCCCGGTTCTAAACAAAGTCTCGATACTTCCAGGAATACCTGTTTTCCCGGTTTCCGTTGTAACGATATTATCGGTTTTTCCGAGACTACCGGTATGTATGTACATTTGAGGTCAATAGGATTCAATTAACCCGGGCGCCACGGTGGTCAAAGTCTTGGATTTTTAAAAAATTTAAAAAAAAATAAATAAAAAAATAAATATATCTTTCGAAACATCATATTTGTTAATTTTGATGTGCTGAGCTTAAATATAAAAAAAAATTAAATCGGTTGAACAGTTTTCGAGATATCGCTATTTGAAATTCGAAAAAATGGTGTTTTTTTCCTACGTTCAAGAAATTTTTTAAAAAAGTCTCAAAACTTTTTTGTAGAGCTTGAGACAATCTTTCATATAAAACTAATTTGAGCCAAATTCGATCATTTAACCCGTGGCGCCCTTCGATCAAAGTTTTGGACTTTTGGAAAATTTTCATCAAATTTTTTGGATTTTTGAAAATTAAAAAATAAAAAATAAATATCTTGCGATACATTATTTTTATTGATTTTAGCATGCTGAATACGAATATCAAAAATTATAAAATCGGTCGAACGGTTTTCGAGATATCGCCATTTAAAATTTGTCAAAAAATTGCAAAATGGGGGGTTTTTTCCTACGTTTCAGAATTTTTTTTAAAAAAACTCTAAAAATTTCTTTTTTTAAACCCTTTTATAGAGCTTTATGCAATCTTTCATTTAAGCTTAATTGGAGCCAAATCCGATCATTTTAACCGGTGGCACCCTTCGATCAAAGTTTAGGGTTTTTGGTAAAAAGTTTCTAAAAAGCCAAAACTTTGATCGATGGGCGCCACGGCTTAAAATGATCGGATTTGGCTCAAATTAGTTTTATATGAAAGATTGTCTCAAGCTCTACAAAAGGGTTGACAAATGAAATTTTGAGACTTTTTTTAAAAAATTTCTTGAACGTAGGAAAAAACAGCAATTTTTTTCAAATTTGAAATGGTGATATCTCGAAAACCGATCGAGCGATTTTAATTTTTTTTAATATTTGGGCTCAGCGCATCGAAATTAACAAATGTGAAGTGTCGAATGATAATTTTTTTTAATTTTGTTTTTAAAAATTTTTCAAAAATCCAAAACTTTGACCGCCGGGCGCCACGGGTTAATTTAATCCGTTTGACCTCAAATTTGTACCACATAAGTTTTAGACCTAGGACAATAAAAATTTGCCCGGACACTTGGGAAAATCGAAAGATGACAAAAAAATGCCAGTCTAATGTACATATCAATTATTTCTTTTCCTTTACAATACAAAATACAAAATATGTCAAAAACAACATTTCCATTTCTTTTAAAAATATTAAATAATTTAATAAATTAACACAACTATAAATTTCTGAAATACTGATTAACTAAATAAATTTAACATTAAAAGTTTTTCTGAATATTATTATAAGTGGATAATATGAAACTAGTAAGAAACAAACCAGAATGTCAAAAAATTTTTAGAAAAATTAAAAATTTTTCTTTCACACTTTTCTCAATTCAAAACCATATATAACAAATCAAAAAATTATAATACATAATTATAATTAGAGCCTGAGCTCGACTGTCTTTACAGAAACAATAATTTAAAAATAACGACTATAAGTCGCCCTAAGTGGCAATAATCAGTATCTTTGGAAAAATGGCAACACCTACACTCAAAAAAAAAAGTTTGTAAAATTACAAGTAAAAGGTCTTGTAATTCTATTTTACTAATATTTGTGTCTTTTTACAAAAATTGTTGTATATTTAATAAAACAAAAACTACAGTTTGCTTTGTATGTTGGTAAATTTATTTTACAAATTTTTTAGGTCAATTTACAAAAAAGTAAATTATTTTACAAATTAAAAAAATATTACAAGGTGTTTATTTTTTTTACACAAGAAAACTGTAATTGTACAACAAAGTTTTACTTGATGTTATTTAGTCTTTCCCGTGGGGGTTTTGCTAGTTCCTCTATCGGGCGCCTCCCTCTTCGAATGGGGGAACGCTTAGCATGTTTTAAACATGATTGGTATCAGGGAAATAAAATACCTGAGGTGGAACAAAAACTAGCAAAACGGAGGAAGGGCAGCAGCTTCTTTTGTAGTGCGTAGTGGTGGAGGTCGTGTGGACTGGAACAGCTCTATGTACAGTTACCAGAGGCGTGGGTCAAGTATTGGCGAAGCGGCAAAGGTACTGCGAATGGGAAATGGACGGAAACCTTTTCCCATTAATCTTTTTTTTCGAACCCGCCTAGGGGTTATGCTGGCAGGCCCAGCACTAGGATCGGGAGCTGTAGCCTAATCAGCTACTCTTACCTAAATTACGTGATTACCGAAACCTCAAGTAACGAAAATGAAAATGATAACCAACCGATATCTATGATGACGACCTTTGGCTTTAAACACCGGACACGATTTGGAACCTGGAACGTTCGGACGCTTTCTGGTGCTTATAAACTTCCACAGCTATGCAAAGAAGCAAATAATTATAATCTCCTATTCCTTGGTCTTTGCGAAACCAGATGGCCTGAATCTGGCGAAGAAAGGACATCTGATGGCTACACCTTTATATATTCGGGGAAACCTGCGGATCAACCACGTTCTAGCGGAGTGGGATTTTTGTTAAGCACGAAATGCACTAATCAGCTGGCACCCACATTCCGACAGGATAATAACGGCACGATTACGAACTCGTGCACGCAACATAACATGAGTACAGTGCTATGCACCCACGGATGTATCTGAACTACCGGAAAAGGAGGCATTCTATAGTCAACTGACAAGAGTGATGGCAACTATCAACCGCGGTGATATTGTTATTATGATGGGTGATTTTAACGCCCAAGTGGGCCCAAACAATATACACCGCGAAAGAATCATGGGTTGTCATGGTACCGGAAGAATGACAGAAAACGGCGAATTATTTACTGAAATGTGTGCAAGTAACAACCTGGTAATTGGTGGTACAATATTTCCTCATAAAAACATACACAAGGTTACGTGGGTATCACCGGATAACAGCAGGGAGAAACGCATCGAGAACCAGATTGACCATATAGCCATTAGTAGAACTTGGCGTGGCTCTCTCTTAGATGTGAGAAACAAACGTGGTGCAGACTGCGCAAGCGACCATCATCTTCTCGTTGGAACCATAAGACTTAAATTAGATGCAGTAAAAAAATGCACTTCTACCCACAAAAGATTTGATGTTCAAAAACTCGACAACCCTAATATCAAAAATTACGTAAACGAGCTCAACAACTCTTTGGAGAACAACCACATAGCCCTTGATGACTTTTCAAAAGTAACAAAAATATTTCACAATGCAGCAGCAAACAACATTGGATACAAGAATACCGAAAGAAAACAATGGATATCTGATATTACTTGGAATCTTATAAGTAATAGAAAGGAGGTAAAGGCCCAAGTAAACACTGCAAGAACCAGTACAGAGAGAACTAGACTCCAAAACAACTATTCCTTAATCGATAAGGCAGTTAAGCGTAGTGCTAGGAGAGATAAAAGAAAGTGGACAGAAGATTTGGCGAAAGAAGCTCAAGTAGCTGCTGAAACACATAGAAGCCGGGACCTGTACAAAACCATCAAGAAGCTCTCAAAACAGAAGCCAACATCAACGAAGCCATTAAAAAACTCTAACGGGGAACTAATTACCTCAAGGAACGCGCAGCTCGATATTTGGGTACAACACTACTCCAACATGCTAACAATAAATACGCATATACCACAACCTTTATGTGCCTGTACTTGTCACTATGAACGCGATGATATAGCAATATATACTCCTACTCCATCCGAAATAAAAGATGCAATTCTTACCCTCAAACAACATAAGTCTCCAGGATCCGACAACATAAATCCAGAGCTATTAAAAGCTGACCCTCATAGTAGCGCTTTTCTAATCCAAAAAATTATTCAGAATCTATGGGATCATAACGTGCTTTGCAACGAGCTTAAAGAAGGATTAATTATCAATATACCAAAAAAAGGAAATCTTACAGAATGTAAGAATTGGAGGGGGATAACTCTTTTAAGCATGATCAATACGGTAATTGCTAGTATCATTAATAAAAGGTTATCGGATGTATTGGACAAGGATCTAAGATGCGAACAGGCTGGATTTCGAGCTCAAAAATCATGTGTGGACCATGTTAATAGTCTCCGCATTATAATCGAGCAGTCAGTGGAGTGGAGATCTCCTCTTTATTTAGTTTTCATCGATTTCGAAAAAGCTTTCGACACACTCGTACATTCTGCAATCTGGCAAGCTCTTGCATGTAAAGGCGTTCCTAAGAAGATTATCGAAATAATCCAAGAGTTGTACAGCAATGCTAGTTGTCGAATATTGCTTGAGAACTCTTTAAGCGACAAAATAGATGTTATGGCCGGAGTACGACAGGGGTGCATTCTATCGCCACTGCTATTTAACTTGGTTTTAGACGTAGTTATGACAAATGCAACAAGGAGCAAAAGAGGCATAACCTGGGGATTAACTGGCCGCTTAACTGATCTTGACTACGCAGACGATATATGTCTCATTACACACAGACATTCTGATATGGTAGATAATTTAAAATTAGTTGAGCTTGAAGCTGCAAAAGCTGGTCTAAGAATAAATATTCCTAAAACCAAGGTTATGAGAATTAACTCTTCATGTAGTGCACCATTTTCTTTTAATAATATAAATCTTCAGGATGTGAATGAATTTTGCTACTTGGGTAGCATCGTAACGATTACTGGCGGATCTTCTGAAGACGTTTTAAATCGTATTCTTAAAGCTAAACAAGCGTTTGGTCAGCTTAGCACAGTATGGAAATCTCCAATTCTTTCTCTTAACACAAAAATAAACATATTCAATTCTTGTGTGAAATCTGTGCTTCTGTATGGCTGCGAAACTTGGAACATGGCAGCCTCCGACGTAAATACTGCACAAGTTTTTGTTAATAAATGTCTAAGGAGAATACTACATATATTCTGGCCCAACACCATTTCAAACACGGATCTATGGACTCGTACACGCCAAACGCCTTTACATATCGACATCCTTAAACGTAAATGGCGATGGATAGGTCATACCTTACGACGTCCGATTAACGATATAACACGAAATGCGATAGATTGGAACCCCCAAGGAAGCAGACGAAGAGGACGACCCGCTCATACCTGGCGAAGACAGTTGGACATAGAAGCGTCTAGAATAGGAAAAACCTGGCCTGAAATAAAAAACCTTTCAGCAAATAGAACTAATTGGAATCAATTCGTTGAGGCCCTATGCTCCTTATAGGAACTTCAGGAACCAATATATATATTTAGTCTTTCTACCAAAAAAATGTTTTATTACAAGATTTTTTTTAAGATCGTTTACAAGGTTTTCAGTTTGAAAAAGTACAAAATTCCAATGTAATTTTACACTTATTTTATTACTAGAATTAATGTTGTTTTACAAAAAAATTTAATTATTCAACAATAGTTCACGCAAAAATTTTCTATGTTCAGAATTTTTTTGCGTTTTGGAGTAAAAAAATTAGTTAAAGATCATTTTTTATAAATAAAAAATTTCATGAAAATTTTTTTTTGGAAATTTTTTAAGTTGCGGGCACAAAAATTTTTCAACTAATTGTAAACTTTAGAAAAAAAAAATTAAAAATTAAGTAAAATATCACAATTTTTATGTGTTTCTACTATATAATTGTTCTAGTTTTTTTTTTTGTATTTTTACCATTTTTTTTGGTAATTTTACAATATTTTTTTGGTAATTTTTTTTATTAAATTTGGCACTAAAAAGGTCAATAAAATGCTTTCAATTAAGAAAAATTAAGTTTTTCTTATTTTAACAGGTACTTAATTATCCAATCTACAATATCCAATTTTTTTTCGATTTTTGAAAAATACTTGTGAAAATAATTAAAAATTAAAAAAAAAATTATATTTTTTGACTAATTTTCCCAGAAAATATGAGAAATTTCTTGTGTAGCCTCCTTCGCAATTCTCATATGTTTTACTTAAGAAAAACGAAATGTCGAAAAAAAAAATAAAAAAGTGAAGTTTGATAAAAGTGTTCAAGTGAAAAAAAAAAATCATTTCAGGTTGTTGAAGTGCTACTCCAGCTGCCGAAGACGGAAAAATAAGACGCACCAATGGAAAAAAATTTTAAATTTACAAAACAAATAAGTAAATAAACAAAATTTTTTGTAAATTTACAAAACAAATATGAAAATTTAAAAAAAAAAATCAAAATTGTATACTTAAAGAAAAAAGTTGTAATTTTACATAAATTAAGTAGAAAATACGAAAACAATATTGTAAATTTACAAATTATTTAGTTGAACTACTGTTTTTACGGCAAAAAATAAGAAAAAATGGTATATTTACAATAAAAATTGTAAATTTACCACTTTTTATTGTAAATATACAAGTTTTTTGCCATAAAAAACAGTAGTTTAACCAAACAATTTGTAAATTTACAATTTTGTAGTTTGATTTTCTACTTTATTTTGTAAATTTACAGCTTTTTTTTGTAAGTTTACAATTTGTTTTGTAAATTTAATTTTTTTTTGCAAATTTACAATTTTAATTGTAAATATACGTGTTTTTTAATATTTTTTTGCGGTAAAAACAGTAGTTTAACCAAATAATTTGTTAATCTACAATTTATTTTTTTCATTTTCTATTTTTTCTTTGTAAAATAACAACCTTTTTCTGTAAGTTTACAATTTTGTTTTGTAAATTTACCAAATTTTTTGTAAATTTGCAAAAAAAATGTTCACCTCGAAGTTAATATTTTACAAAAAAAAATTGTAAATTTACATTTTCTTTTGTTAAATCAATTTACTTACAAATTATCCCCGTAACAATACGGGGATTCTTGCTAGTACATATTTTACAAAACCTGCTTTGTAAATTCACGGGGATTTTATTTCATTTTACAAACTTTTTTTTTTGAGTGTAACATTTGTGTCTAAAATATAGACCATGTCTGGCAATGTTTGCAAAAATAAGTACTTAGATCAGAATTGATGAAGGAGAGGAAGAAGAATAATGATTACTAAAAATAAAAGTTTGTTTACACATAATTACAATAACAACCCTTCTGTTAGAAAAAACAACAGCAACAACCACACTCGAATTGAAAAAATCAGATTTAGTTGATACTTGCTTAACAGCCTACTTGGCGTATCGGTCTTGAGTGAGTACGTTACAAACAGTTAATAGCAAAGTATTACAGATGATGATGGGTCCAATCTTTGTCGGCTGCTATCTGTTAATAATTTTCACATATAGAGTTCTATTGACTAAGTATTAACTAAATAAATTTGACATTAAAAGTTTTTCTGAAGATTATTATAACTGGATAATATGAAACTAGTAAGAAACAAACCAGAATGTCTTAAAATTTTTAGAAAAATTAAAAAAATTCTTTCACACTTTTCTCAATTCAAAACCATATATAACAAATCATAAAATTATAATACATTATTATAATTAGAGCCTGAGCTCGACTGTCTTTACAGAAACAATAATTTAAAAATGATTAAAAGGGTTTAATTTAAATATTTTGTGTTATAGTATTTTTCTGTTTTTTAAGAACCGGTACCAGGATCAGAACCGGAAATTTGTCTAAAACCCCGTAAACAGGTACTATTTAGAACCGGGAATAGCGAGAACAGGGAAATGGGCTACATTTTTTTAATGTTAATAAAAGTTCGTATACTTTAGTAATACAGTTTTATGTTTAAATAATAAAAAAAGAAGATACAAAATCTACCACATACACAACAGCTAACAAACATCACAATTAACCAACACTGGCAGGGACTTACATACATAGCCAAATAAAATAGAAAGACAGCAGCAGCAAAAAAAAAAAAAAAAAACAGTTTCCAAATGTAAGCGCAACATAGTTAACTTAAATCTTGTAACCAAAGCCAAATCCAAACAAAACAAAAAATTATTTAAGCAACAAACCAATCTTGTATCCTTTTTAAATGTTTTTCCTTGTGGTAATTTTTGAGGGATTTTGTTTATGAGTTACAGTAATCAGCCAATTATTATGAAAGTGAGGTAAGTAAATTTTTTAATGTGAGCGACTTATATATTATATATTGAAGCCCTTATTCGTGATCAAAGCTGTATTATTGAATACTTTTATTTGAATTTTTTGGAAAAAATAAAATACTTTAATATTTTAGTTGGTTATCAAAAAATAAAATGATCTGTTATTTTATTTATTTTGATTTGAATAAAATACAATTTTATTTTATTCAATTTCATACAAATTAAATAATATTTGTTTCCAAAAAATTCAAATAATTTTTTCTGATTGATTATTCAAACAGGAAAAAAAGAAATTTTCTTATTATTTAACAAAAATTTTTGAATAATTTTGGTTATTCACAAAAAATTGAATAAATAACGTATTATTCAAACAAAAAAAAACAAATATTTTTGAAAATTTTGTGTTTGAAAAAGAAATGTATTTTATTTATTTTGTCATTTACTATACAGTGAAATATAAAATTATTTTTACAAACTAATATTGTTTAATAGTAAACTTCTTAACAAAGGGTTTTTTTACTAAAACATTAGTTAGAATATTCTTTGTAAATTTTCCCGAACTGAAATCTTTAGATTTTTACTATTTTAAAATGTTGTTAAAACATTTTCCTATGGAAAATACTGAAGTTTTTAAAATACTTTCAGATATTTTTCAAATACAACAAAAAGTCCTGTGAGGATGTATATTTACTCAGATTTTCAAGGTTTTTGGCTTTGGTGACATTTTTAAGAAAATATTCTTTAGTATTAACTCTAAAATCTTTCTACTACACAAAATTTATTTAAATAAAAAAATGCATATGTATACAATTAAAAATTTTTCCTATAGGAAAAAAAATAAATATTTTTGAATGTATTATTCTATTTTTAAATGCACCCGTAACCGTACCCTAACGTAGCGTAGAGAGGTTTTTATTAGATGGGAAGAAGTGAGAGCAATTATTCTTCTTTGCAGAAGGTTACGGGATTTTGTATATGATTTTGACCGCTACGCTACGTTAGGTGACGGTAACGGGTAGCTAACCTAGTCTTTATTATTTTTCTTACTTCTATGTCAAGTAAAAACGTAAAGAAGTTTTGTTGGGAATAAAATTTCTCTAACTTAACAAAAAAAAAAAACAAAACATAAATAAGAATGTTTTGTACTATTTTGCTTAATGAACATTGCATAGAGTTAATGTTAAGTTTACGTTTTTAGGCTAACTAAACCTTAATGGTCAAAATGTACGCTGAATATTTTAAATACTTTTAGGCATTTCTTATGAAAATGAAGTGTGGATTTCTTCAAAGAATCCTAATACCCTAAAAAAGAGGACTGTGTCCGGGGAAAAGAGGACGGATGGCAACCCTACTAATCACTAACGCAATTTTTTTTCACTCACAATCACGTGATTGAAATTAAAATTTCTCACGCTCACGCGTAACTCACGCCAGATTCAAAAACGCTCATGAGTCTCGCAAGCTCCACTCACGCAAACAAATTTTCTTACAAAAAAAAAAACAGCTAAAATTTTTTTTTTTGCAAGAAATGAAAAAATTCTAATTAAATAAGTAAAATCAAAAATTAAATCACACAAACTCACGCCCAAATAAAGGTATTAGTTTTTCTTCGGTATTGGTTTTCAATTAAAATTGTTATTAAAGGGTATTGGTATTGAAAAGGTATTGGTATCCATCCTTGCTTTATTGCAAAAATTATAATAAATGAATTTGCTAACATTTATCACGAGTGGGAAGGTGTCCCTCAATGTCCCCCGGCTCCCTCCCCTGGTGCTCCATCATAGACTTGGCGAAGGAGTTTTAATAATGAATTGGGGGCCTCAAATTAAAGCTACAATAATATCACCAGTGAAGCTTAAAATAGAGTGGGAGAGAAGGATGACAGAAAAGAAGGATTTCAATTGGAATTTCCTGAATTACAACATAACTTTTCTGTATTTCAATTGACTTTTTATAAATTACAACTTAGCTTTTCTGAAATTCAATTGGGCTTTTTATAGTTTTAATAGCATTCTCTATACAACAATTCTCCTAAAAAATCAAAAATAAAACTTTTTAAAAGAAGCTAATTTTAAACAAAACTATTTTGTATGAATAATTTTATGTTTCACTGTATAATAAATGACAAAATAAAAAAAATACATTTCTTTTTCAAACACAAAATTTTCAAGAATATTTATTTTTTTTGTTTGAATAATACGTTATTTATTTGATATTTTTGTGAATAACCAAAATTATTCAAAAATTTTTGTTGAATAATAAGAAAAATTTATTTTTTTTTGTTTGAATAATCAATCAGAAAAAATTATTTAAATTTTTCGTTATTTAAATAATAGCAAATACATATTATTCATTTTCAAAATATTTGAATAATCGCTTATTTGAATATTTTTTTAAAAATATTGTTATTTATTTGTTTCGTTATTTCAATCATAGCATACAGCACTGTTCGTGATAAATATTTATCACTACAAACAAATAAAATAGTAATTATAAAATTATTATACGAAAGTTCGTTTTGGGCGTCAACGAATTCTTTCCATCTATTACGATTTTCGGCAAGTGCTTTGGCTTGGTTCCATGTTATGTTTACTATTTCACATTCTAGTTGAGTAGATCGTTGCCAGGTGTTTCGAGGACGACCGACTCGGCGTTGACCTTGGGGATTCCAGTCTAAGGCAGATCTAGCAATATCATCTCTTTGTCTTCGAAGTATATGGCCTATCCAGGACCATTTATGTTTGCAAATTTCTGCTGCTACTGGTTGACAATTAGCGTAAGTAGTTGTTCGTTTGTTACCTGTTTGGGCCAAAATATTCCAAGAATTTGCTTTAGACAACGATAAGTAAATGTATGAAATTATCTTATTTGTTATTGTGAAGTACTTAGTACCCCAAGTAGTACAGAGCAAGGTTGGCAATCGAAACGAATAACGGTATCGATATCGGTATTGGTATCGTTTTTTTATTTTTTTCGGTATCGGTACCGGTTACGGTATTTGAGTTGAATCAGTTACGGTATTACCGATACCGAAACGTCAATACCGGTACGTACCGGTATTATCGAAAAAATGCTAAAAATATAAAAAAAACGTATAAAAACTTTAAAAAAAATTTTAAAAACAAGTAGAAAAGTAAAATTCTACTTGGACGAATCCAATACCCTCCACAATGCCCTTCTAAAGTGATAGTTAATTTTCTAATGTGAATCAAATTAACAATTTTGATTAGAAATATTTTATTTTGAGTAAAAAACTTTTTTTAGTCTTTTTTGAAAAAAAAAAAAATAAATTGACAAAAATTTTTTTTTTTTGAGTGTAATTTTTTTTCGATTGTAAGTTTTTTTGTTTTTGTATAAAAATTTTTGTTAGTGACAAGAATATTTTGTAAAATATTTTCGTGACTCATTAATATTTTTAAAGCTGGTTTACCGTTTTTTTCAACAAGTGAACTTAAGGTGAAACCAATCTGAAATTCACGGTTTTCTTAATAACTTTTGAAGCACTGGACCGATTTGGCTGAAATTTAATACGAACCAGGCCAGGGGAACGGCAAATATATACGCCAAGCTTCATCATCCTCAGGATTGCCTTTCGAAAGTAAGCGTGTTTTTTTATCTTAAAAATTCACGAAAAACCGTTGCCGAAAATCAGTCTTTTGCTCATAAGTTTTGCTGGACATTTTCCAATGCCTTTAGTACATAAATATAAGGCCGCATCGGTTTTTACCTTTCTTTTTTGTTTGAGCTGAAAAGGGTATAATAAGTTTCTATTGGGTGTCAAAATGACTCCGTAAAACATATGTCCCTCCCGCATCGCGGTTAAAGTAAAAACCCCAACAAATTACATATTTCATCTTATTTCTAGGAAACCAGGTTTTTTTTTGGTGTTATCTATTTGGAAAAATAGGTATTCCCTGTCTAGACAAGATCACATTCAAAATATTGCAAACAAATTTTTCGCGAATTATGGGACTTTTATGGACGATTTCTACGAGTTAAGCCACTTCAAAAAATTATACTATGGTGGAAAACCTCCTGCTAGTATTCCAAATGCCTTCCCCGAAGTCCTGTATATATCAAAAAAATCCCTGGACAACCACATCACGGATTAAATAAAAACCCTAAAAAAACTATACTATACAAAAGGGGTCCAGAAAGTTTCTATTGGGAGTCAAAATTAATCCATAAAAATTTTGTGAAAATTAATAATCTCGCGATGCGAGAGCAAAAGAATTAAATAAAAATTTTGAATTAAATAAAAAATTTTTAATTTTTGTTTAATTCACGATGTGCGTGCCAAAAGATTTTTTTGATTTTTATGAGACTTCGGTGAGGCATTTGGAGTACGATTTTTCATTTAGAAAAACCAAAAAATTTACAAACTTTCTATTAATTTTTTTTTTGTAAAAAAATATGGTTTTTAAGAAAAACCGTTTCAATACCGGTACGTACCGATACCGAAGGAAAAGGTTTTTGGATACCGGTATCCGACACCAAAACTGAGTTTCGGTATTGGTATTGGTACCGGTATTCAATTTAAAGGGTTTTGAAACGGATAACGGTATTGAAAAGGTATCGATTGCCAACATTGGTACAGAGACTTATAGAAAAGTTTATTTTATTTGTATACATTCTAGGAAGTGACAGGAGAAATATAAATATTTTCCATCAAATTTTTAAAAAATTTTAAAGTAAACACCCCACCAGCCTCAAATTTTGTTTGAAGTCCATTTTGGAATTGATAAACTTGTCCGATCGAAATGAACCTTTTTGCCGTTAATAAGCTAATAAAGCTTACTAACAACATTCAAAAATAAAAAAAAATTGTTGCTTGTATGGAATTTTTTTTTTCCTTCTAAAATTTGACTACAAAGGGGCATGGGTTAAAGTTATCCAGTTTGGCTAAAAGTTTGTCCATATCAGTTTTAGACCATGTGGCACAATATTCCGACCCAACGATATTTAATAAAAAAAAAAAAATCTCTCTTAAATATCGCCGCCATCCTAATATATTTTAGGCCGGCATTATTTTTGTATGATAAAACTTTATTTTCTGATTTTTTTGTCATTTACGTGATACAAATTATGAGCGCACAATATTTAAAATTTTTGAATAACTTAAAAATATATCTTCTTTAAAGGCAAAAGTAAAAATAATATAAGTAAGGATATTTAGTTAACTTTGTTTCACAGACCATGATTATATAAATTTTTTAATATTCATGTTTAGCACAAAAAAGTGTAAATTTAATATTTCGGAATTATTATTTTTGTTTTTAAATATTTTCAAAGATCCAAAATTTTAATCACTGGCGCCTAGGGAATATTTTATACAAAAAATTTTTTACCAAAAATTAACGGTCTTGTATACACACATTCAAAGAAATAGAAATTTTTTACGTTAAATATCTAAATACACATACTGGCATACTTTTTCTATATATATAAAAGAGTAACGTGACTGACTGACTGACTGACTGACTGACTCATCATCGCCCAGCCCAAACCGCTGAAGCTAGAGACTTGAAATTTGGACTGTAGGTTCACCTCCCGGAATATAGATCCACTAAGGCTGGATTTTTGCCAGTGTTGATTCTAAGGGGGTAAAAAGGGTAAAAAACTGTACTTTTGGTACTTTTTATATCTCCTGAAATAATGGTCATAGAGACTTGAAATTTGGACTGTATGTTCACCTCCCGGAACATAGATACACTAAGGCCGGATTTTTGCCAGTGTTGATTCTAAGGGGGTAAAAAGGGTAAAAAACTGTACTTTTGGTACTTTTTATATCTCATGAAATAATGGTCATAGAGACTTGAAATTTGGACTGTATGTTCACCTCCCGGAATGTAGATCCTGTAAGGCTGGACTTTTGCCAATGTTGATTCTAAGGGGGTAAAAAGGGTACAAAACTGTACTTTTGGTACCTTTTATATTTTCTCAAATAATTGTCACAGAGACTTGAAATTTGGACTGTATGTTCACCTCCCGGACTATAGATTCACTAAGGCTGGATTTTCGCCAATGATGATTCTAAGGGGGTAAAAAGGGTAAAAAACTGTACTTTTGGTACCTTTTTTATTTCCTTAAATATTGGTATTAGAAACTTAAAATTTGCAATGTAGGTTTACCTCCCGGAAAAAAACCACTAAGGCTGGGTTTTTGCCAATGTTGATTCTACGGGGGTAAAATGGGTAAAAAAGTGTACTTTTAGTACTTTTTATATCTCCTGAAATAATAGTCATAGAGACTTGAAAATTGGACTGTACGTTCACCTCTCGGAATAAAGATCCATTTAGGCTGGATTTTTTGCCAATGATGATTCTAAAGGGGTAAAAAACTGTACTTTTGGTACCTTTTACATTTACTTAAATAATGGTACTAGAATTTTGAAATTTGTAATGTAGGTTTACCTCCCGGATAAAAATTTAAAATGTAGGATCCTCTGCTGAAAAAAACAAATTTTGAAAATTTGGATTCTAAGGGGGTCAAAGGGGTAAAAATTGTACTTTTAGTACCTTTTGTTATTTCTTGAAATAATTTGCATAGAAACTTCAAATTTGGACATTCTGGAAAAAATACTTTTTGGAAATTGCGTTTCATTGGGGGGTAAAATATTGTACTTTGGTACTTTTTATATTTCCTAATATAATTATCCAAGACACCTGAAATTTTAAATGTGGAATACTACCTTTTGTACAATGAAAGCAAAATAAAAATACCCTTTATAAAAAGTACCTTTTATAAAAAGTACCTTTTATAAAAAGTACCTTTTATAAAAAGTACCTTTTACAAAAAGTACCTTTTATAAAAAGTACCTTTTATAAAAAGTACCTTTTATAAAAAGTACCTTTTATAAAAAGTACCTTTTATAAAAAGTACCTTTTATAAAAAGTACCTTTCATAAAAAGAACCTTTTATAAAAAGTACCTTTTATAAAACGTACCTTTTATAAAAAGTACCTTTTATAAAAAGTACCTTTTATAAAAAGTACCTTTTATAAAAAGTACCTTTTATAAAAAGTACCTTTTATAAAAAGTACCTTTTATAAAAAGTACATTTTATAAAAAGTACCTTTTATAAAAAGTACCCTTTATAAAAATTACCTTTTATAAAAAGTACCTCTTATAAAAAGTACCTTTTATAAAAAGTACCTTTTATAAAAAGTACCTTTTATAAAAAGTACCTTTTATAAAAAGTACCTTTTATAAAAAGTACCTTTTATAAAAAGTACCTTTTATAAAAAGTACCTTTTATAAAAAGTACCTTTTATAAAAAGTACCTTTTATAAAAAGTACCTTTTATAAAAAGTACCTTTTATAAAAAGTACCTTTTATAAAAAGTACCTTTTATAAAAAGTACCTTTTATAAAAAGTACCTTTTATAAAAAGTACCTTTTATAAAAAGTACCTTTTATAAAAAGTACCTTTTATAAAAAGTACCTTTTATAAAAAGTACCTTTTATAAAAAGTACCTTTTATAAAAAGTACCTTTTATAAAAAGTACCTTTTATAAAAAGTACCTTTTATAAAAAGTACCTTTTATAAAAAGTACCTTTTATAAAAAGTACCTTTTATAAAAAGTACCTTTTATAAAAAGTACCTTTTATAAAAAGTACCTTTTATAAAAAGTACCTTTTATAAAAAGTACCTTTTATAAAAAGTACCTTTTATAAAAAGTACCTTTTATAAAAAGTACCTTTTATAAAAAGTACCTTTTATAAAAAGTACCTTTTATAAAAAGTACCTTTTATAAAAAGTACCTTTTAAAAAAGCACATTTTATAAAAAGTACCCTTTATATAAAGTACCATATATAAAAAGTGCCGAAAGTAAACTTTTTGGTACTTTTATATTTCCTGAAATAATAATCATAGAAACTTTTTATATTTCCTGAAAAATTTGCCCTAGAATCTAAAAATTTGTAATGTAGGAGAATTCGGTAAAAAAAAAAAAACATTCTGGGCAAAATACGTTATGGAAATTCCGCTTCTTAGTGGAAAATTGAAATATGGCATGAAAGATCCATCAGTGAAGAAAAAACATTCTGGAAGAGGTGCTTTTTGGAAATTCCGTTTCTAACGGGGGTTAGAAAGTGTACTTTTGGTACTTTTTTTTGTTCCTATAATAATGACCTTAGAAGCTTGAATTTTGAAACGTAGGGTCCTTCGATGAAAAAAAAAACATTCTGCTAAAGTATTTGTAAATTTGGTTATTCTAATATTTTTGAAATAATGGTTCAGAAACTTCATATTTTAAATATGGGAAAATAGCAAAAAAAAAAGTTTTTGGAAAATTTAATTTTAAGGGGAAAAGGTGGCAAATGGTTTTTGGAAAATTTAATTTCAAGGGGAAAAGGTGGCAAATGGTTATTTTTACCTATCTAACTATTAAATTTAAAACCCCAGAAATAACACCCAAGAGAAGGATATATTTTAAAATTTAAAATTTTAGGATAAAAAGGGGTACCTGGTCAAAGTGATGTAAATTGGTACTTTTCATATCTATAAGATAAAGACAATAGAAATTTTTATTTCTTTAACGCATATTATACGAAGATGAATAAACTTACATGGAACGAAAGGAGATGGAATTGGAAATTAAATGGAGTAGAACGGGGAACAAAACGGAATGGAGCAGGGAACAATATGGAATGATGCTTTTTACTCAAATTTTTCGTATTTAACTTTTTTTATTCCATATTTTTCTCTCTATATGTTTTTTTCACTCAAACTTATTTTTATTCCAATTTCATTTTTCACTGAAATATTTATTCATTCAAAATCCAAAATTCTGATATAAGGGCTCGAAAATTGTCAATATCTTTTTTCAACGGAACTAACATTGTAAAGTATCAGCAAAGTTATTCACATTTTATTGTTTAAATTATTCATTGAAATATTATTTTATGAAAAACTTAAACGTCCACAAGTAAATAAAACAAAGACTACGTAGGGGAATTTTTTTGAAATCGATAGAGTTATTCTGATCTTTCTATTATCCGGTATTCAATACAACCGGTAACGAAGTACCGGGATGGTAAGCTAGTAAGTGCATATGTATGTATTTAAATAAATATCGTTGGCTTAGTCGGCAAACCTGTCAAGTCAAATTTTAATGCAAATTGAGTTTTTGATGTAGTATCTCAAAACCAGTGGTCGGCACCCATTGCACATGGATCCCGAGCACATTCGGCTAAACACATGTATTCAACACGAATGTCAACAAAACTCACAACTAAGAGCATTAAAATACAACAACAAGCTGCTTGATGTCGCTTTGTTTAAGAAATATACTAACACATGCATATTTATATTCATACAACAATGCATTCATATACTCTCTTTCTGCCGAACACTGCTCAAAACACACAATTTACAAAAAACAAAATGCCGTTATGTTGTTTTTTCTTCTTGTTATGCAGTGGTAAGAAATTCTGTCAAGTCCAAAAAAAAAAAAAAAAACAACAAAAGCCACGTGCTAAGTCCAGCTGAAAACAACACACATATTGTATCAACAAATTTCTTCAATAGATTTAAATTCGATGTTTGTTTATTTTATTAAAAGGACGCAAAAAGAGAGCTCGTATGGAAATACATGCTTGTTTTTTTTTTTTTTTTGCAAAATATAATTTTTAAAGGCAAAAATTCCAAAAAATTAAGCTGATAAATTTTGGTACATGATGGCATTTCCAAAGCCAAAAAGGTAGATTTTTTATATAAAAAAACATCTTTTTTTCAAAATTTCATTCAAATGGCAAAATTTAGAAAAATAAAGCGCATTAAGAAAAGAAAATTTGGCTTTTTATGGTTAGAGGTACATATATATATGGACCAAAATTTATCAGCACCTTTAGTTTAGTAGTTTGTTGATTTTGTTCGGCATTTGGTCATGAGTTAATAAATTAATTAAATAAAAAAATTAAAAATATTTTATTTTAATTTTTTTTTTATTGTCCCAGCACCATCCATCTTCAGAGGGATATTTAAAAATTAAATAAAAAAAAAACAAAAAATGAAAAAAAATTCACTTTCTGGAGCTGTTGTTCATCTGAAAGCCTTTGTCAACACAAAATTTTTAAAATATTTTTTAAAAAAAAATATTTTTTTTTTCCAAAAACCGCGAACTTAAACCGCTTGTAGAGGACTAAAAGTAGCCTGCAATTTTTTTTTTTGTAATAATTTTTCCCGTTATCAGCTCGAAAATGCTCACCGACTTTTTGCTATTAGTTCACGAGATTCGCAAATATCCATATCATCGACCCATCCTACGATTTAGGTTATAAATAGTCTAAAAACGATATCGACAAATTATTTTTCCGAATCAAGAAATTTGCGTTAAAATGGCATTGATTTGTTTTTGCATATTTTTGCATATTTTGGTGAAAATGCATATTTTTGCATATTTTGATTTTAAATGCATATTTTGTGCATATTTCACACTTAAAAGTGCATATTTTTGCATATTTTGGCATAAACTAGCAAAAACACAAATTGAAATTTATTTTTTTCAAAAACTATTTTAAAAATTTATTTGGAAAATAAGAAAAACAATTTTTTTTGTTTTAAATTTTTTTTTAGATATTTTTAATTTATAAAAAAATCTCGTATACATAAAGTTTTAAATGTTACTATTTAAACCCGCCACTATTTTTTGCTTTTTAAGAAGTTTTCCTATGAAAAACAAGATTTTTATTACACACATTTTATTTTTTAGTGCATATTTTAAGGTTTTTTAGTGCATATTTTGAATTTTTAAGCGCATATTTTAAGCGCATATTTTCGATTTTTTAGTGCATGAAAATCTCATCCCTACTCAGGCAGAAACTGCCAACTGTTCCACAGAAAAAGTCTCGGCAAAGCACTTTATTTTTTGTGTATAAGGTAGTATGAAAAAAGTGCTTTGCAAGCGCTTTGCTAATGTTTTCTATTTAGATACATCCCATTTTTTTGTTTTAAAAGAGCTATAATAGTACTATTTTTTAACATGATAATGTTTTTAGGCTGGTGTCTAATTTTAAAAAAGTTGCAGGACCGCCACCTCAGTTTGACTATAAAAGCTAACAATTAACGAAAAAGAAAACAAGAATTACTATTTTCATTTTCTTAAAACCAAAAATTTTAATAACTTGGGTTTATAATTTGGATAATAATTCACCTCGTGGTTAATAAAAAACTTATTTCACCAGCTGGTGAATAAAAAGAAACATAATTATTTTTCAACAAAATTTTTTTTTTTTTTTCATAAAATTTTTTTTTTTTATCAATTTTTTTTTCATCCATTTTTTTTTTTTCATCAAACTTTTTTTTTCATATTTTTTTTTATATTTTTTTTTTTCATTAAACTTTTTTTTCATCGAATTTTTTTTTTTCATCATTTTTTTTTTCTTTTCATCATGTTTTTTCCATAAAATTTTTTTTTTTTCAAATTTTTTTTTTTTTTCATCAAACTTCTTTTTCATCATTTTTTATTTTATCAATTTTTTTTTTTACCAAATTTTTTTTTTTTTTCATAAATTTATTTTTCATTAAATTTTTTTTTTTCAACAAAAATGTTTTTTTTCATAAATTTGTTTTTATCATATTTTTTTTCATCAAATTTTTTATTATCAATTTTTTTGTCACCAAAATTTTTTTTCATATTTTTTTTTCATAATTTTTTTTTTTCTTTTCATCAAAAAAATTCATCAAAATTTTTTTTCACCAAAAATTTTGGGTTCGTTTAATTTTTTTAACAAAATTTTGTTTTTCGTGAATAAAAAATCTTTTTTTACCAAAGCTCTTTTTCACCAAGTCTAAGCTTTTCGCATTTTTAACATAATTTTGTTTTTCGTGAAAAAAAATATTTTTTTCACCAAGTCTAAGCTTTTCGCATAAAAATTTTCCATTTCTACATAAAACAAGTGAGAGTGTTATATTCTTTGGTGCCGAATCTTTCATACTCTCCAAAATAAAAAAAACACTTTTTATACCCTCCAACTACAGTATGGGGGTATACTCACTTTGTCATTCCGTGTGTAACGCATTGAAATATCGGTCGGGGACCCCATAAAGTATATATATTATTGATCAGTGATCGATTCTAAGACAATCTAGCGATGTCCGTTCGTCCGTCCGTCTGTAGTTAACACGATGCAGTCCAAAATAAAAAAGCTAGACCCCTCAAGTTTGGCATAAATATGTCTTATGCTCCTAGGCAGGTTAAGTTCGGAAATGAGCCAAATCGGACCAGGGGGAAAAGAGTTCCCCCTTGAAGAACTGAACCAACCTCTTAAATGTGCTAATTTTTTGACGTTTTTTTATTTTTTTGAACCAAATGAGACATTTTTATGTTCGTAGAAGTTTATAGTCCTGCGCTTGGACACAGGGGATTAAAAAATGTAGCCTTTTTTGCCCCGCCCCTTTTTTAAGGGCGTGGATAAAAAAATAATTCAAATAATTATAAAACTATAATACTTTAGTGCACAAAGCAGACAAAAATGAACTTGTAAACATATACCGTGAGGGCCAAGGAGTCACCCCAGCTCACCGAGCCCTCCCCCTTCCTTGCCCCCCCTAAAACAACGCCCCTGTCAAACATTTTTTTTTTAATTTTTTTACATGTTGGAGTGTATAATAGATTCGGCACAGCCGAATTTAACACTCTCACTTGTTTACACTTATTTTTGCACTCACAATCAGTTACGAAATGTACAGCTCATTTGGTTTTTTAATGGGGTCCTCGACTGATATTTCAATTCGTTTTGCATGGAATTGCAAAGTATTACAACATTATTTTTTCTAAGAAAAACTTTGCTTTGGCAAGTACACCCAAATCTTCCGCAAAACATTATCATGATTTAACGTTGTGGGAAAGAGTACAAAATTCGTAGGCTTTTTTGTTTTTAAAGCGCTTTAAAGGCGCTTTTAAATAGCAACGGCATACCGTTTACCGTGGTTATCATTTTGGACGCTGGGAGAGTACTAAACTGTGATGCTTTCCCAGCACACAAGCGACCATAAAAGGTACTTTGCCAGCGCTCTCCCGTTTGTATTTTTCTGCCTGGGTAGTTATAAACAATTTCTTTTTTTTTTGTCACCAACAATGAAAAAGTAAAGTTAAAAAGTTTTTTATTATAAAAAACACAAAAAAAGTCAATAAAAACAAAAAAAAAAAAATACAAGAAAATCTATTAAGTCCACAAAATGGAAAGAAAATCTGCTAAGTCCACATTTAAAATTGAAAATTATAAAGAGCAAATGTGCTAAGTCCAAAAAGAGCCCATAAGTGTTCCTTTCTTTTATTTCGAGTTCTATGTTTTTTTGGGGTTAAACAAGATGAACTTAACAAAAAAACTGCGTTTACAGATTTAAAAAAAGTTAACCCAAAAAAAAAATTTAGACAGTTTTTTGTCTCTTCTGAAAAATTTAAAAAAACGGACTTGACAGGTTTGCCGACTAAGCCAACGATATATAACTTTTATGATAAAAACACATTTATAAAAAAATGTTAACATAACAAAAAAATTAGAAAAAAATGTTTACATAAATTTAAATACGCCAGTTTTTGTATACATATATATTAGAGTGTCCCTTATTTTGGAAATGTTGGAAATCTTGAGACGGTACCCGCTCATTTTTTTCCTTTTGACTTAAAAATAACTCAGGAAAAATTTTACGCCCCTAGGACCACGCCTTCCCTACGCGACGGGGCCTTAAAGAGCGGGGCCTAAAAAATCATTTTTCCATACAAACCAAAAATTTTTTTTTTTGATTTTTAATTTTTTTGTTATTATTTATTTTATTACTTGGTTTGCTTATTCACGACAAAAAAATTGATTTTGGTGGGATAAGTCTTTCAGCGCTAAAAAATTTTTCGCAAAAAAAAAATTTGAGCCGCCGGGGTCCTGCAGTAAAAAATTTTTAAAAAATATTTTTTTTTAGTTTTGACCAGCAACGGTTTTAGTTGTTATGTTGCTTTTAATGATATATATTCCAAAAAAAAAATTATTCATACCTGTGACATCTTTATCTTTTTCGAAAAAAAAATTTTTAGCCGTAGGGATCCTACGGTAAAAAATTTTTAAAAAATATTTTTTTTTAGTTTTGAAAAGCAACGGTTTTAGTTGTTATGTTGTTTTTAATGATATATATTCCAAAAAAAATATTATTCATATTTGTGACATCTTTATCGTGTATCGAAAAAAATCAACAATGCATTTTGTACCCTTTTTTAGAACACGATAAAGATGTCACAGATACAAAAAATATTTTTTTATGAATATATATCATTTAAAGCAACATAGCAGCTAAAACCGTTGCTGGTCAAAACTAAAAAAAAATATTTTTTAAAAATTTTTTACTGTAGGACCCCGGCGGCTCAAAATTTTTTTTTGCGAAAATTTTTTTAGCGCTGAAAGACTTATCCCACCAAAATCAAATTTTTTGTCGTAAATAAGCTAAGCAAGTAATATAATAATTAACAACAAAAAAATTAAAAATCAAAAAAAAATTTTTTGGTTTGTATGGAAAAATGATTTTTTAGGCCCCGCTTTTTAAGGCCCCGTCGCGTAGGGAAGGCGTGGTCCTAGGGGCGTAAAATTTTTCCTGAGTTATTTTTAAGTCAAAAGGAAAAAAATGAGCGGGTACCGTCTCAAGATTTCTAACATTTCCAAAATAAGGGACACTCTAATATATATATATTTATATTTTTATATACATATGTGTGTATATGAGTAAATAAAGCTAAACCCAAAACCATCAACTTGTTTAGCTGTTTTGTACACACAAAAAAAATTATTGTTAAATTACTACACACAAAAAAAAAATACTAGGACAAGTCTCGTAATCCCATTTTACAAATATTTGACAGTTTTTCTTGTTTTTTAACAAACAAATTTGGATCGACATTTACATTATTTTTTTTTAATTTTACATTTTTTTTGTAATTTCACAAATTTCCAAGATAATTTTACAAAATAAAATCTAGCAAATTCACGAGAATTCCTTGTAATTTTAATTGCGCCAAAAAACTGTAAATTTACATTTTTATTGGTAAAAAGCTTGTAAAATTACAAAATTATTGGTAAAAAGCTTGTAAAATTACAAGGAATTCTCATAAAATATGATGTAGCAAAAAATCTACTAAAATTACGAAACCTCCTTGTAAATTTTATCGTGTCAACAAATTTGTAAATTTACAATTTTATTGGTTAAAACCTTGTAAAATTAAAAAAAAAATTGCTAAAAAGCTTGTAAAATTACTAAGAATTTTTGTCAAATAGGAGGTAGCAAACAAAAAAAAGTTACAAGTTTTCTTGTAATTTTACAATGTATTTTTTAAGTGTAAAAAGTGTCTCTTAATCCCATTTTACCAATTGTTAATTTCCAATTTTATTGGTAAAAAGCTTCTAAATACGCAAAAAAAGCTTGAAATTTTTTCTAGGAATAGAAAGTAGCAAAAAAATTAAAAAAGCCACAAGAATTCCTTGTAAGTTATAACGCGTCAAAAAAGTTTTAAATTTACAATTTAATGGTAAAAAGCTAGTAGAATTACAAAAAAACTGGTAATTGTTATAAGAAATTCTAGGATGGCAAAAATATAAAAATTCAAGCTTTTTAATCAATGTTTTTTGGAGTGTAATAATAAAAACATACAAAACCGACAACAATAAAGTAGTCATATATCCAGTAAATCAACCTAGAAAAGGTCAATTGGGGCCAAATGAGAATAAAGTGTTTGACGTAACACCAGTGTACTGTTTCAAATAAAATATATGATCATGTCAAATACATAAACAAAAAATTATATGTATATGGGGCACTCCATGCCAAATCGCACACTTTCGGACACGAACCCATTAGATGTTTTAGTACATATTAAATGCAACTTGCAAACAAATTTTCAGCCTTTTATTCCACGTTAGTTTTAAGTAATAAATTTTTCAAAATATCGATTTAAAAAAATAAAAAATTACGAAATTAAAACTTTTAATAAATTTTAATCAAAGAAATACATATTTCGATATCTTTGAAAAAGTTGGACAAAAAATTAAGAAATTAAAACTTTTAATAAATTTTGATCAGAGAAATTTACCGATATCTTTAAAAAAATTGGACAAAATTTTGTTCGTATTTAAATGTACCCAGCAAAAACTTGGTAATGGGTACTCCTTCCTGTCTCGCTTACTTGGTAATGGTTTTGAATATTACTTATTACCATTAGGATTACTTTACGCCCAAAAAGGGAAAATGTGGTTACCTCACCATGTTAATGTAATTAACGTTGAAATTGGGTGGTAACTAGTTACTCAGATTTTTTCTAACCTCTTCAGTTAATTACTTGGTAAGTGAAGATTTTGCCTGGTAGTTTTAGGAGAAAAAGATATGTTTATAGTAATTATTACTTAATTTGTTTAATGTTTAAAAATTAAAATCAACTTTTTAAAAAGTCCGAAACCTTTAATCAAAAATGCCTGCGAATTTTGTACTCTTGCCCAAAACATTAAAAAATGATAATGTTTTGCTGAAGATTTGGGCGTACTTGCCAAAGCTAAGTTTTTTTAAGAAAAAGTAATGTTATATTCATCTGCCATATCATGCAAAACGAATTGAAATATCGGTCGAGGACCCCATTAAGTTTATATATTATTGATTCATTTCTATGGCACTCTAGCTATATACATCATTCCATCTGTTTGTAGAAAGCAAAATGCAGTCTAAACCAACAAACCAAAAGAGCTGTAAATTTGGTAAATAAGTGTATTACTTAAGTGCGTATGATACTTGCTTGTTTCAAGTTACTTGTTGCTGCATTTATTAGGGTTTTTCTATAAAAATTTCGATAACTTCAACCAAAAATTTTGAATTTATCGAAATTCCCATAGAAAAACCCTAATAAATGCAGCAACAAGTAACTTGAAACAAGCAAGTATCATAAAGGCATTAAGTGCAAAAATGAGTTTTTACATTTTGGAGAGTATAAAAGATTCGGCACATTTAATAAACAAATGGTTTTGTCAAAAGCTTAGACTTGGTGAAAAAGTTTTTGTAAAAAAATGTAAAAAAATTATTTTTTGTTACGAAAAATAAAATTACAGAATAAAAAAAAAGTTATTAAAAAAATTTTGACGAAAATAAATAAACAATTTGATTAAAAAAAATTGCTGAAAATAAAAAATTTAGTGAAAAAAAAAAAATTGATGAAAAAAAAGTTTTATGAACAAAAAAAATTTGATGAAAAAAAAAACATTCAGTTGACAAAATCTTACACACCAGCTAAGAGCTTTTTCAACTCACAGTAAAAACTTTGACTTTTTAAAGTTTTTTAAAATCGCAGAGGATGGTCAACGATGTTTGGCCGAAATATCGGAAAATAAACAAAAATTTGAGTGAAAAATTGGAAAAATTAAAAGCAGTGTTTTTTATTTAACATTATTTTTCTCTAACTTTGACCTTAAGCCAAACTAAATCAACAAAAAAAAACATTGATGAAAAAAAAATTTGATGAAAAAAAAAATTATGAAAAAAAAATTGTTAAAACAAAAATTGATAAAAAAAAATTGATGAAAAAAAATATTTGATGAAAAAAAAAAAAAAATTTTATGAAAAAAAAAAATAATGAAAAACAAGTGAGAGTGTTACATTCGGCTGTGCCGAATCTTTTATACCCTCCAAAATGTAAAAAACAATATAAACAAGTGAGAGTGTTAAATTCGGCTGTGCCGAATCTATAATACCCTCCAACATAAAAAAATAAAAAATTGCAGGGGCGTTTTTTTTTTTGGGGGGGGGGGGGGTTCAGAAGGGCTCATTGGGGGACACATAAACCCATGCGGTAAATGTTTACAATTTATTTATTATGCTTTTTCAGATTAAGTAATACAATTTTATCATTATTTAAAAACATTTTTAATATCCACGCCCACAAAAGGGGGGCGGGCAAAAAAAAACGATTTTGTTTATTTCCTTAGTCCAATTGCAAGACCTTTAACTTTTTCTGACATCAAATTGTTTCATTTGCTTAACAAAAATACAAAAAAACCTGTGAAAATATGGCGTTTTTCAGAGGTTAGTTAAGTTCTACAAGGGGAACTTTCCCCCCCCCTGGTCCGATTTTGCCCATTTACGAACTTAAACTGCCTAGGACCAAAAGACATATCCCTGCCAAACTTAACGAGTCTATCTCTTTTATTTTGGACTGCATCGTGTCTTATACAGACGGACGGACGGACGGACGGACATGTCTTAGAATCGATCACTGATCAATAAAATATATACTTTATTGAGTCCCAGACTGATATTTCTATGCGTTACACACGGAATGACAAAGTGAGTATACCCCCATACTTTGGTTGGAGGGTATAAAAAATGTGATGAAGAAAAGTTTAATGAAAAAAAATTGATAAAAAAAATTAAAAAGATCATAAAAAAAATTTTTGATAAAAAAAAAATTATAAAAAAAAAATGATGAAATAAAAAAAAATTATGAAAAAATAAAAAATTTGATGAAAATTTTCGAAAAGGTTCTTAAGGTCGCACTTGAAGTTCGGGCCCTAGAGCAAAATAGATTGTAAAAAAAAAAAAATGTAAAAAAAAAATTAAATAAATCATTATGAAACAGGTTTTGTTTATCAATTGACCCTTTGTATTTAATTAAAAATTTTTAGATTTTTCCGCACATAGTTAACCATTTACTACGTGAGGTCAAAAAAATATTTTTTTTAGATCACGCCCCAATGCACAATTTCATGGATTTTAAAATTTTATTTCCATAAAATAAAAAATCTCCAAGTTCTATTTCCCAATTTTGTTGAATATATCTTGGAGAATCAATGTTTATTTTTGGGTATTTTTTGCTCTTTCCATTTAGCACGCATAGCGATTTAATTTTTAGCGATTTTCAAGAAAAGGCGTTTTTTAACAATTGTTGCGTATTTTTTTGCTTTGACCAAAATTTTAGGAAAAATTAACTAAAATTAAATTGAATATTGTTCCAATTGACCTTTATAACACAGTTTTAAAATTTGATTAGTCCAGGACTTTTTTAACACATGTTTACTGACGGCCAATTGGGTACAAACTGAAATTTGACTTTATTTCAAAAACTTGAAAATATCTAATACAAAGTTTTATTACATCATAAAAGCTTAGTATTTAATTAGTTTTACACAGAAAATCACGTTTTTTGATTCTCCTGTAAAATTTATAAAATGTTAGTTAGGGCATTTTGCAATTAAGATGAAGACATGATCAGTTAGCATCCCCTTCGGTTATCGTAGGGTGTTAAAATTGGTCTCAAAAAATTCGATACGATGCCCTCTTTAATTTTTTTAAAGGTATATTGACCTGTGGCGAAGCAAAAAGAATTTTGGGCCACCATGATGATTACGCGTTTTGTGTGTACTACTACACAAATTGTGTGTGTTAAATCTGAAACTCAGATTCTAAAGCATTTATTCTGCAGATCTCCGAGACATTTTTTAATAGAAAAATATTCAGACTATTAGGCATATTTTGTAAATAAAAAGGTCGGACTCTGAGGCATATATTCAAAAGAAACTATCACAGAATCAGAGACGTTTATTCTACAGAAAAATTTTCAGATTCTAAAATATTTTTTTAATAGGAAAAGTTGCATATTCCGAGACATTTTTTGTATCTATAAATTTTAAAATTTGTAATTATTCTTTGTTCCTTTTTTTATTGTTTTTCTTACAAATCTATTAGATTAGCCGCTGGATTTTTTATGCGGTTACGGTTTTGGTTAAATAGTGCAGTTAACCACGGTTACAATTAAAACCGCAAACTTTATTCTCAATGAATGCAAAAAAATACATATTTAAAATTTTTTTGTACCAAATTTTCAAATTAAAAAAAAAATGTTTTTTGAGAGAACCCGCCCAAAATAATGTAATTTTTTTGGTATAATGCTTGAATGGGTTAATTATACCGTAAAATCTTAAAATTTCATTTCTATGTATTTAAGATCAAAAATGATGCAAAAATAATTTGTAATTACTTTTAATAAAAAATCTTTTAATTACGCTGTGCTACAGTGAAAAAATACTTCTGATGTGACATGGTATAGGTTGTTGGTTTTGTCGAGTAGATCACAAAAATGCCCAATAAACTTGCCAGACACCCTCAAATTTTTGAGTTATTGTCAAAAAACATTTTTTTGGGATTTTGCTCACTAAACCTTGCGTAATTCAGAAAATTTTCAACCGATTTTAAATTTTTTAGCTGTTTTGGATAGAAGAGTGATAGGGCTTCCATGTGTGTGAATTGGTCTACACATATAAGAAAGACATCTATTGATTTTTTCTATAATATCTAAATTTTTTGCAATTTTTTGAGTTTATCGATTTTTTCTGCTATAGTTCGTTTAACAACCTTCATATTTATGAACGCATTTAAAAAAAAAAAAAATAATTCTGAATACGATGAGCATTTTCCTGAAAAAATCAGATAAGAATTGACAGAGTTGTGATAATTTTTCTAAAATAGAAAATTCAGATTTTGCAGGAAATCGCCGTTTAGATAACCCAGGCAAAAAAAATAAATTTATCATAAGAGTTCATGTACAATATTTTTAAAGGTTTTTGACGCGCTGAATCGGAATCTGGGGGGTAATTGTGTAATTCGATTCGAAAGAAACTGTTCGAATTCGGAAAATTTTGAGCCTTTGTAAAATGTAACTCGCTATGAGTAAAATATTTTTTTGTTTGTTTATAGAATAAAAGGATTAACATTAATATGCCAAAAGATTTTCGCTCGAATAAAAATTATTTTAGGTACTTTAAATTGGAAACAAAAATGTCGTTCGAATAGCTTCTCTATTCGAATCGAAATACACAATTACCCCCCTGGCCTTTAAATTGCTCTATCACGTCAGATTTTTGAGATATTCAATATAAATTGATTTATCAAAAACTTAATAAGATAGCGAAATTTCAAGGTCAAATTCGAATTCAGGGGGCCAAAAACCTTAAAAATAATGATACGCGACCTCTCAGTATGTTCGTTTATTTTTAATTTTTTTTTGCCTGGGTTGTCTGAACGGCAATTTCATGCAAATTCTTAATTTTCTTTTTTAGAAAAATTATCACAACTCTGTCAATTAATTAATTAAATTTTCTTTAAGAATACGTGTATAAATATAAATATTGTTGAACGAACTATAGCAGAAAAAAATCGATAAACTCAAAAAATTAAAAAAAAATAACAAAAAAATTAGATATTGTTGAAAAAATCAATACATATCGTGAACCTATATTCAAAATATGCCAACTCAAATTTGACGGAAATGAGTTTCCGATGGCAAATAGCTCCCCTATGTAATACCTATCTGCCATAAAAATTTCAGAGCAAAAAAATAATTTGTTGTCGTTTTACATCCATTTTTGTTATTCTGCTAACTCAAAGTACATATTTTTTTGGTGGAAATAAATGCCAACTCCCATTGTAAATTTCCAAAAATTTTTCAAAAATTTTTTCAAAAAAAAATTAGACCACATATCTTTTGCATTTGCCATGCTAAACACGAATCTTGTAAAGATTTTGATATCTAATGACTGGTTCTCGAGATATTGCCATTTTGAAAATATCGGTAAATAGTGTTTGCAAAAAAAAAAATTGCTTATATTTATATAACTTTCAAACTATTTATCAGATTGAAACATAATGAATGGGGCAAATAAAGTCAATGATATAAGCTTTCAAAATAGCTAGTTTGGAGTGACCCTATTGCAATACAGCGTGAGTTACAGAGTGCCAAAGTTGACCACCCTGAGATTAAAAGGCTTTCGGAGCTAGTAACTTTTAAAAATATGCAAAGATTTTCAATTTTTTGTTCAGTTTTTGCAATTACCGTACTAAGGATAACAAAAACCAAAAAAAAAAAAAAATTAAAAAATTTTTAAAAAAAATTATGTCCAGCGAAAAAAACACGTGTACCATAAAGTTCTGAATAGCTTGTATGGATAGCCCTATATGGAACTTAGAAAATTGCGTTTTCGGTTTTTCAATTTTTCAAAAACTGGGCTTAGGAGGCGTGGTCAAATATTGGAAAAATGGTCAAATTTGTGGCGAGTTGCCTTGATTAAATATTTATCACATTAAAACGGAATACACCACAATCTTAAAAATTTACATTCTTATATAGTTTCGTATGGGCTATCGATTAAATTTTTTTTCCTTGAAAAATTTTCAGAACCCTTTCTGAAATTTTCCATCCCCACAAAAAAAAATCAGAAATGTGTTTTTCTTTTTTTTTGGGAAAATTGCATTTGAATTTTAAATTTCAAAAGAATTTTGTAATTTGCTTGTAGTTTCTTGTTTTAACGTGTCGAATGAGTAATATTCATGCATTTGATGTACATACTTATTTCCTTATGCATATATATTCCTTAAAAAAAGGCACGATACAAACAATAAAATAACGATTCAAACAAAACAAAAAATCCCAAATTATCTATTAAAAATCTTTATATGTGAAAGAAATTTGGCGTGAAAACCCAACGTACATTTATGATGACTTGTCCTACTTGTGTTTTGTATGATGATTGTTGAATCCTCAATATACATAGCAGGTATCTTCTTCATATTATTAGTTTATTTTATTATTTATATTTTTTTACTGTGTTTTAAATTTCAGAAAATTTTTTGTTTGGCGGTTTCAACTTTCAAATAAGTTTTTATGACGGTATTTTTTTCCTTAAACAACTCTACACTCAAAAAAATAAAACTGTAAAGTTAACAATATTTTTTCGTTAACTCGAGTTTGCTGGCTTTTTAGCAAATTTTTAGTTAAAATCAGCGTTTTAACTAATTTTTTTAGTTAAGTTCAATTTACGGGAATACTAGCTTTAAACAAAATTTGAATTAATTTTTTTTGTTGAATTTTAAACTGAGTTTACGAATTTTTACTAATTAATTTGTTGATTTCTCGTAACATATTTGTTAAGTGAAAATTTTTTGTATATTTCTTGTGTAGCCTCCTATGCAAATCTGTTAAGTTCTACTTAAGCTGAACTTAATGCTGTGAAAAAAATAAGTGAAGTGTTAGTGTTTAAAACCAATATTTAACAAACTTAAAATTTTTTACAAATAAGTAACAAAAAGTTTAGCTGAATTCATTTAATTGTTTTTGTTAATATGTACATAAATATGTTACAAAATTTTCAACTGAATTTTTAGTTAAAGTTACGTCTTTTTTGCTAAATTCATTCTACGAAAAGTTAGCTAAATATTTTTAGTTAAATTAACTAGAAATTTAGTAGGTTCAAAATCAGGTGCATTTTTAGTTAAATTTAACTAAATTTGTTGCTCACTTCACAGTTTTTTTTTTTTTTTTAGTGTAGCATTGATAATTTTTATTTTTTTTTGTTTTAGTATTGCTATGTACTTAATGGAAATAAATATAGAAAATCATGTCATCATAAACAATAATCAAAAATTAAGGTAAATACAATCAGATTTTTGTTTAATATTTTATCATTTATAATAAAGAATTTTGTGTTTTTCAAATTTCAGAAACATATAATACATGGCCCGTTCATCATTTGCAAGAAACTCTAAACCAATGTGTACATTTTATAAAATAAAAACATGTTTAGGCATGTACAACCACCCTCATTTCAAATAAAAAGTATAGATTTTTTTTTCAAAATAATTGAAATTTCATTTTACTAAAATTTTAGCAAAAAAAAGCGGTAAATTTCAGCAAATCGGTTTTCAAATTAATTCTACTAAAATTTTACTAGATTTTGTGGTAGAAGCTACAGTTTTTCCTGCTAATTTCAGTTAACTAATTTTTAGCAAAATATTTTTGCTAACTTTACCTAAAAAATTGTGGGTTCAAAATCAGCAAATTTTCTAGTAAGTTTACAAGCTTTTTTTGCTATCATTACAGTTTTTTTTTTTGAGTGTATTTTTGTTCAACAAATGAAATATTTCTATGCCATATGAAGTTCATTAACTTACGTTTGGACCCAGATGATTAGGAAATGATATTTTTCGGCTTGCCCACATTTAAGGGCGTGGTTATAGAAAATAATACAAAATAATGGCAAAGGTGTGTTTTTTAGGCATAAATATCGTATTAAATAAATTTGTAATCATTTATGTGAAGAGAGAAAAGGTGTCCTCCAAAGTCCTCCGCCGAGTCCCCCCAACTTAAGAAACTTTAAACATAATAAAAATATTTTTTTATAGCCACTTTTTTTATTCGTTGTTCTTATCGATTAATCGAATAATTTTTTAGATTTAATCGTTTAATCGAACGAACAAAAACAATTATTTGATTTTTCGAATAAAGTTAAAAGTCGGATAATTGACAACTCTAGTGAACACCCATACTGTGTGTATTGGTGGGTATTAAATTAAAATAAAAAAAAATATACACAAAAACAGTCAGCCTTGGATATCTTCTATGCATTCTTCTTGACATTCAAATTCAAACTCAAACATAAAACTTGAACTGAAAACCTTTTAAAAAAAATTCAAATATCTCGTGCCATTGAAATTGCTAAAAAAAATCAATGTAACTCTTTTATTATTTTTATACCCTCCACTTAGTGATAGAGGGTATATATAAGTTTGTCATTCCGTTTGTAACTCATCGAAATATCGGTCTGGGACCCCATAAAGTATATATATTCATGATGCCCGATCGATTTTAAGACATTCTAGCGATGTCCGTCTGTCCGTCTGTCCGTCTGTCCGTCTGTCCGTCTGTCCGTCTGTCCGTCTGTCTGTGGAAAATGCTGTAGCGGACAAAATATTGCACAGGGATGACTGAAACTTAACATATTTATTAGAAGTTCTCCCGAGAAGTTTAGTATTGCATTTGAGAGATATCGGTTCAGCGGTTCAAAAGTTATGAACGAAAATGTAGGCACACCTCAAAAATTTCAGTACATTCAACATAACCTAAAAATACAAAATGCTTTAATTCGGCTTCTGGTTGACATATGTGAACATAATTGAACTCCAAATGGTATTTAAACAAGTACGAACATATTTTTTGACAAAAAAAAAAAAAATCGCGGATTTATTTTTACCATCATTTTTTTCCGGGATTTTTTTTTTCAAAAGTAATTTCCTTTTAAATAAAGTTTTTTGCAATAATCTTTTTGAAATTGTGGAGGGTATCACTGCATTCGGCAAGGCCGAATTTAATTTTTTACTTGTGTTTTATAAATTATTATATCTTGGAAACACAAACATGTTTTAATTATTAAAAAAATCTATAAAATTCCTATGAAATTTACTTAACAACTCATGTTAAGTTTGAAAATGTTTTGTTTTTTAATACATTTTACAATCTTTCAATTTTAATAGGTTTATGTTTTGTGTTGTTTGCTAACATTGAAAAAGTACTTTTATTAAAAAAAACATATTTTTTTTTATTATTCTCTGTCTAATAATTAACCATAAACTAAATAAAATTCCATGAAAAACTTTTCAGCTTGTTAAAACAAAAATGTGTTAAAATAAAAAAACAAAAAAAAAAAAAACTTTTTACATGGCATTATTGAAAAAGTTTTTTAGAGGCTCATCTCTTTTTTAGAGGCTTACAACACAAGAGCATGTATGTAGCATGTAGATTTTAGTTAACAGTTTCTATTACATGTTTTTTCATATAAATGTATTTTTTGTTTTTTTGTTTTTGGTTTTTGTTTAAGTTTTAGTCATAAGCCTTTTTGGTATTTTCGTAATATTTTTATTTAACATGTAAAAGTACTAAAGCACACATATTTACAATATGAGATTATGATTTATGTATGTAATGAATTCTTGTACGTGTAGTATGATGTATTCATTAAATACTATTCAATGTTATTTTTACAAATATAAGGCATATGAGTAATTTTGAGGTAATCTAATTGTATCAGTAAGGTATTAGAACAATTGTGTGGCGTATGAGCAATATTTAATTATTTGTCAATCATACGCAGTGGTTAATACTTTTAGATTACACTGTGTGTAAGAAAAAAATACCCGAGATGCGATACTTATTTCCTTGTAGGTGTTGTCGAGTACAATAAGACTCTGTCCTTGAAATTTGCGAAACACATCCAAAATCTTAAGTTACGGTTCAAAATTACCCCATTTTTAGTACTTTTTACACTTAAAAGTCAGTAACTTTATTGAATATCAACCGATTTTGAATTTTTCGACGGTTTTAGATAGAAAAAACCAAGGCCTTTTAAACATGTTAACATCATATTTAAGTAATATTGGAAAAAGGCTAATTCGGGTATGCTAAATTCTGTGTTAAAAGTTAGAGCACATATTCGCGATTTAAAATTGTAAAGATAAAGTAATACAAACTTAAAATTTTTATGTTTTCAGGATGGTTTTTTAAATATAAATTTATAAAATACATTCTTTTTTTTGTCGCGAAAAAAAAAATCCGCGAAAAAAAAATTAATTCCGCGAAAAAAATAATTTTTTTCGAAAAAAATTTGTGTCTGTAATGTATTGTAGGCCCATTTTGTTGGCATACTTAACAGTGTTCTACCATACAGAGTTGACGTTAGTGTTAACTTTCTAGCTCAAGATCATTATTTCCTTTAGTATATCCCAGCAAAATGTTCGATTCCAAAGAATCGGTTGTGGAATCAACTATACTACCCTGCAATCGATTCTACTATGTATTGCATCATCGATGATTTTTGTTTGAGATTGTCACGAATGCAATACATCCTTTTCCTCCAAACTAGAACACTTATCTGTTATACGGAATCTATTCTAGAATATGTTGCATATAGTGGTACAAGATGGGTTTCCGCGATTTTTTAACGGTTACATATCTGTTCCATGTAATGAATTATGGAACTAGTTCTAAATTATTAAATGAAATTATTTTTTAATTTTTTTTTTTTACAAAAATTTTAAAACTAAATACACAAGTACATATAAACTAACAATAATTTTATCACAATAATGTTATTAAAAGAAAATATATAGACTTATGTATGTATTAAGGATTTAAACAACCAATAAAAAAGAAGGAGAGAACTTCACCAATAGTACTAATTAAAATAAAAGAAGATAACATAATATATTTATGAAACCGAGACTTTCCATAGAAAAAATGGCTCAGCACAATACTTTTTCTTTAGGAAAAATGTCGCAGAATCTTAGAATTGTTGTTATGGGAAAAATATATTTGTTGTAAAAATTTATTAGATTGTGAAATATTTTTTCTATAGAAAAAGTCTCAGATTTTGAAAATTGTTCCCACAGAAAAAGTCTCCGATTCTGAGAGTTTTTTTTCGCAAAGAAGAAAAAGACACAGATTCTAAAAAATTTCCCCTATTGAAAAAGGCTCACATTCTGAGAAATTTTGAAGTTAAAATAAAAATATGTCAGATTCTGAAACATTTTTTCCATAGAAAAAGTCTTAGATTCTGAGACATTTTTACTATAGAAAAAGTCTCAGAATCTGAGACTTTTTCCATAGGAAAAATGTCTCAGAATATGAGACTTTTTCTACAGGAAAAATGTCTTAGAATCTGAGACTTTTTCTATAGAAAAAATGTTTAACAATCTGAGACTTTTTCGATAAGAAAAATGTTTTAGAATCTGAGACTTTTTCTAAAGGAAAATTGTCTAAGATTCTGAGACATTTTCTATAGGAAAAATGTTGTAGAATCTGAGACTTTTTTTATAGAAAAAATGTTTCAGAATCTGAGACTTTTTCTATAACAAAAATTTTTCAGAATCTGACACTTTTTCTATAGGAAAAATGATTCAGAATCTGAGACCTTTTTCTATAGGAAAAATGTCTCAGAATCTGATCCTTTTCTATAGGAAAAATCTCTCAGAATCTGATACTTTTTCTATAGGAAAAATGTCTCAGAATCTAATACTTTTTCTATTGGAAAAATGTTTTAGAATCTGAGACTCTTTCTATAGAAAAAGTGTCTCAGATTCTAAGACTTTTTGTACAGGAAAAGCGTCTCAGATTCTAAGACATATTTACTATAGAAAAAGTCTCAGATTCTGATACATGTTTCCTTTAGAAAAAGTCTCAGGTTTTGAGACATATAGAAAAAGTCTCAGTTCTGAGACATTTTTCCTATAGAAAAAGTCTCAGATTCTGAGACATTTTTCTTAAAGAAAAAGTTTCAGATTCTGTGACATTTTTCCTATAGAAAAAGTCTTAGCTTTTGAGACATTTTTCTTATAGAAAAAATCTCAGATTCTGAAACATTTTTCCTATAGAAAAAGTCTCAGATTCTTAGAATTTTTTTCTATAGAAAAAGTCTCATATTCTGAGAAATTTTTCTTATAGAAAAAGTCACAGATTCTGAGAAATTTTTCTTATAGAAAAAGTCACAGATTCTGAGACATTTTTCCCATAGAAAAAGGCTTTGATTTTGAGACATTTTTTCTATAGAATTTTAAAATTCTCGACATTTTCTTTACTTTAAAACATATTTTACCTAACAATAATTATATTAAACTATGGATACATACTCGTGCATACATGCTAAAATCCTGTTCTTACTTGAGGAATTAACATATTCATAACCACGCTTCTGGTTTGGAGAAAGTGGATAGAAAATACGCCTAAATATAACCACCAGTACAGCCGACAGCACCCATTCTCCTAAATTGCAGCTTTAATCTATTTTTACAATCTGAAAGCATAAATAAAACCAATTATAAGTACCGCGTATACCAACCAAATTAAGATGTGTACTTACGTTAATTCTGCCATATGTATCCAGAATGTATTAAAAAGCCCAATAAGTGCTGCGAAAATATAAAAATTTGTCAAGAAAAAGTTAACAAATAAATTGTTTTTTTTATAAATTAATTTTTCTGTTTGACATTTTTTTCAAAAAATTATAAGTTTTTTTTATCGATTCCGTGGAAACAGTAGAGGAATGGAGCAAGATTACTGGGGAATCTATTCTAGAATACATTCACAAAGAAACGATTCCAAACAATTTTGCTGGGTAATTAAAACTATGATATTCTCATAGAATAATTTTCAAGAAAATTATTTTTCTGTTTTAAATTTATATTATGTTGGTAATTTTTTGCAAGACTTAATCGACACGTATTTCGGCATTTGTCAGATCCCATTGTCAAGATTATTTAGCAAAAATAAAAACCCTATACTACAAGTAGCAAAGGGTCTTTAATGACAAACGTTAATGATCAAACTAAAATATAAATACATATTCGACTCTACTCCCATCGGGAATTAGAAGGCGAAAATTGTACCATCGTAGTAAGATCACGATCATCAACTAACGAACAACCAAATATTAAAAACAGATATACATACCGATTACCCTCGGCAATCCTATAGACTGGTTCCATTTAAAATAGCATAGGCAATCAGCCGATGGTGGTTCAATTTATCCAAAAATTAACATATCCATTCTTCAGATTTTTATTGAATTTCGGTTTTTGTTATTTAGTCGAAATTGTGAATGGTTCGCGTTTTATCGCTGTTCAAAGTTGGTATTTTGCCACAATTTTATGAGAAATACATAATGTTTAAATGATCGTATCTTTGGAACGCATCATCCGATTATCACGAAATAAAGCGCAAAATAATGGTTATGTCCTGTACTTAAAATAGAATTTTGAAAAAGGATAGGATGCTTAGCAAAAAGGATATTGAAATTAAAAAAATGTCCTTAACTTGCAAATATCTCAAATGCGTATCTTTAATTTTCCTTTATTTTTTTGCACATATTGCCCAAAATGTACTAAACAACATATGCAAATCCCAAATTGGGGTGATAAGCGGTTTAATTGTAAACGTGGTTTCATGAAACGCCTTATTGATTTTTGTTAATAACTCTCGTTTACTAATGAAAAACAATTTCTGCGCACTATCTGCGAATATTTTTTTTATAATTATTTTTGATCGCTAAACTCAAAAATTTCATTAAAACAACATTTCGCGAATACATTTTTGTTAAATGAATTTTTTAGCGTTTTTTGGAGGTATTTTAACTATTTTGCTTATATCTTAAGTTCTGTTTATCTGATCTTCTCGCAATAAAAACCAAACTAAAGATAATCAAATTTCCAACAAATCCTACATTCATCATTTTTTCATCAGTTCATAGCTTTACGCGCAAATAAATTTTTTAGCGTTATTTGGAGGTATTTTGACTATTTTTCTTATATCTTGAGTTCCGTTTATCTGATCCTTCCGAAATAAGAACCAAATTAAAGACAATCAAATTTCCAACAAATCCCTCATTCATTATTTTTATATCAGTTCATTACTTTACGCGCAATAGGCAAACAAGGAAAACCAGTTTTTTTTATTACCAAAGCTCATTTAAAAAAAAAAATTAAAAAACAGAAAAGTGCTTTTCTCATGTATTTTCATATAATTTGTGATAACTTCGGAGTAAACCTATTGATTTTCATCAAATCAACTTTATTATATTTCTAAATGTTCAGGCCTTGCAGAAAAATAAAAAAACTTAATTAATTGCAAAGATTTCTATTTCTTAATTTTTTTTTTTAAAGATTTGTTAATCAAAAAACTTATATTAGTCATATATTTGCCTATTGCGCGTAAAGTTGTGAACTGATATAAAAATAATGAATGAAGGATTTGTTGGAAATTTGATTGTCTTAAGTTTGGTTCTTATTTCGGAAGGATCAGATAAACGGAACTCAAGATATAAGAAAAATAGTCAAAATACCTTCAAATAACGCTAAAAAAAATTATTGGCGCGTAAAGCTATGAACTGACGAGAAAATGATGAATGTAGGATTTGTAGGAAATTTGATTATCTTTAGTTTGGTTTTTATTGCGAGCATATCAGATAAACAGAACTAAAGATATAAGCAAAATAGCCAAAATACCTCCAAAAAAACGCTAAAAAATTTATTGAACAAAAATGTATTCGCGAAATGTTGTTTTAATGAAATTTTTGAGTTTAGCGATCTAAAATACATATAAAAAAAATATTCGCAGATAGTGCGTAGAAATTGTTTTTCATTTGTAAACAAGAGTTATTAACAAAAATCAATAAGTCGTTTCATGAAACAACGTTTATAATTAAACCGCTTATCACCCCAATTTGGGATTTGCATATGTTGTTAGGTACATTTTGGGCTATATGTGCAAAAAAATATAGGAAAATTAGAGATACGCATTTTGAGATATTTGCAAATTAAGGACATTTTTTTAATTTCAATATCCTTTTTGCAAAGCATCCTATCCTTTTTCAAAATTCTGTTTTAAGTACAGGACATAACCATTATTTTGCGCTTTATTTCGTGGCAATCGGATGAGGCGTTCCAAAGATATGATCATTTAAACATTGTGTATTTATCATACAATTGTTGCAAAATACCAACTTTGAACAGCGATAAAACGCGAACCATTCACAATTTTGACTAAATAACAAAAACCGAAATTCAACAAAAATCAGACGAACATATATACCAATTTTTAAGACAATTAAAAGAGGTAAGGCCGAAAAAGTGTTTTTTTTGTAGTCAAAAATTTTGGAATTCTTCTATATGCATTTTTTGTTGTGCGAAAATTTGTTATTTACTTTATAATACCATATTAGTGGTATTAACCATGGCGTGCTAACCATTTTGTTCAAATTCTGATTAATTTTTATTAAAAAATAAAAATTGTTTTATTCGACCTTTAAAATATTATATTTTAGTAGGGGTTTTTCTAGCACGAGGTCATTATTTCCTTTACTAATTAAAACTAAAATATTCTCATAGAATAATTTTCAAGACTTAATCGACACGTGTTTCGGGATTTCTCAGATACCATTGTAAAGATTATTTAGCAAAAATAAAAACCCTATACTACAAGTAGCAAAGCGTCTTTAATGAAAATCGTTAATGATCAAACTAAAATATAAATACATATTCGACTCTACTCCCATTGTGAATTTTAATTATACATTTAAAGTAGTGCCCCCATTTCCCGGTTCTCGGTATTCCCGGGAATACCGGTATTCCCGGTTCTGGAAAACCAAAAAATTACCATACCATAAAATATTTAAATTACACCATTTAATCAGTATTTCAAAAATATTTAGATGTGTTTCTAAAATTATTTGAAAATCATGTAACTGTTTTTTCTTAACTTCAAAAAATTAAATGGAAATGGTATTTTTCACATGTTTTGTATTTTTTTGGTAAAAGCAAAGAAAAAATTTTAATTGTACAAAATTTTACAAAATATACATACCGGTAGTCCCGGGAATACCGTCAGAACCGGGAATACCGGTATTCCCGGGAACACCGGGAATGAATTAAGAACCGGGAAACTGGTACCATTTCCCGGTAATACCGAGAACCGGGAATACCGGTATTCCCGGTACTACGGTACTGACCGTAGGCACTAATTTAAAGTGTTAAAATGTTCTACAAAAACGTTCTGCATCAAATTTTACTAGGAGCTATCAAAGGTCAAAAGTTCGTAAGATGTTAGCAAAATGCTTTAAAAAGTAAAATTTTAAAGCATGTATCATATTTTATTTAATTGTGTTACACCAAAAATACTTTACAATTTTACTTTTTTGAGCATTTTGCTATCATCGCACAAATTATTGGCCTTTGACAACTCCTAGTGAAATTTGATGCAGAACATTTTTGTAGAACATTTTAACACTTTAAATGCACGATTTAATGGTTTTCTAGGAGAGCATAAGGAATGAGGAAAAAATTACCATTAAAAATGGGCGATAGAGGGTTAATATATTCTACGTAAAGAACCGCCTCTGAATTTCGCTAAAGACATGTTTAAACACTATTTAGCTTACCAGTAGATTTAATAAATTTTTCGATTTATTTCACACTAGTATTTTGGAAAAAGACAATTTTTTTTATTGGCGTTTTTCACGAAAACGCGAATTGATCTAGAAACACTGGGAGACCAGTGTATTTTATTTTCAGCCCTACTTTTAGAATTTTTCGGTCTGGTCCATGTGTACAATTGTGTGTCGAATTGTGTCAAAAACAAAAAAAGCGATTTCAATAAAGAAACACCAGAAATCTTGAAAGGAAACAAAAAACAGCGCCTTTAATTGTGTCAAATAATTGTTTGCAAAATTCAGTTGTAAATTAATTAAAAAATTCTATATCTTAATATTTTGTGTTTCCATCTCGAGCATCACTTACATATTGCAATCTTCTGTGCAGCGAATCAATAATATTCAATTCTTGAGGAATCTTATATCATTATATAAATTTTATTAAATCATTTATATTTTTGAGATTCCTTTTTGCAACCTTTTTTTAAGTAGGTCCAAAATTTTTTTGATTAGGGTCATATTGGCGCTTTGCTTTAGTTGCAACATTTTGTATAAATTTGGTTTGTTCTTGTAATTGTTATCCTAAGCACAAATCATTACTATCAAAAAATTGAAAATTTCGCACCTAGTGGTCAATTGTCTAGATATACCTCTTTGGTCTTTACTAATCCTAAAATGTTTATCTCTTCAACTCATTTACATGATATGCATCCCCATAACATAACTGAAAATTTTCAAAATTTTACGGTATTTATTTTGGAGTGCTGTTACCGGCTTTCTCCTATCTTAATTTGGTCCATCGTGGTAGTGAAACATAATATTTGGAACAGTATCATGTGATATTACCACTCTAATGTTATTTTTGAGCTTTCTTGTCTATATTCCTGTACTAATGTGTGGATTACTGTCAATATAATTATTCCTTATACTATGTTCAGATTGCCCTCGAAACTCCGTTGAAACCTCGTACTTTTAATTTGAAAACTCACCGGTTCACAAACAACAATTTTGACACTTTTGTAGGTTTCGGATATTATTTTTACTAACTAATTTAATTATGTGGAAATTATTTTTTCACGGTTTAATATTATTTTTATTTCAAATAAATTCAAATTTCGAAGAAATTTTGTAAATAAATTGATTTATTTTAATTTCTATTTGGCATTTTCCCATTTTCTCTATTTCTCATTGTCGCACAGTGGTAAAAATATGTAGAATTATGAAATTTAAAAGATTTCGATCGTATTTAAAAAAAAAAAAACTCTTAACCCTGCTGTTAGGTTAGAAAAAACTTACGAATGTTAGGTTAGTGGACCATTTGGTCCATACTTCAATATTCAAACAAAATAACAATTTAATATTATATTTGTATATATTTTGGATCATTTCTACCTAAAGACTTATTTAAAGCTTAACTCAACGTTAGAGATGGGTGCGTGAGTGAATTTTGGCTCACGCTCACGCAAGAAATATTATAATCGCTCATGAATCACTCACTCGATTTTTTTCTTTACTCACGCTCACTAACTTCTCACGTCAGTTAAACTAAAATAAGTTACGCTCATGTGTGACTCACGTGATTCATAATTACGCTCACCCCTATTCACGCAATATTCACTTACAAATACACAATTTTAAGGAAATTAAAAAAAAAAAAATTTTTCATATATTAGCAGACCGTTAATTTGATTTTTAACTGATTGCAAAACGAAAAAAAAAACTAAAACTATAAATAAAACTGAAAGCAATACAAAAGAATTATATTGAATCACGCAAGAAAAATGGCACTCACGCAAAAATTGGGCTAGCTTTCTAATCACTCATACATAAAAGTTTTGAAATCACACTCACTCAAGCATGATTCTCGTAATTAACTAGACTTTCGCTCGATCGTGAGTCACGCGTGATTCACGTGAACCACGCAAATCACGTGACTAGCACCTTCCTCTACTCAACACAGCTAATGTAAAAATTTGTTGAGGCATTCCCTTTTTTCATTTTCTTTACTTTAGAGATTGTTTTGTATTACAATTCAACGAAAGGTATGTTAGTTTTGTGTTCTCCTATAATTTCTAATAATTCATCTCATTTAGGTGGCGTGGATATTGCTGATCAAATGGTTGGTTCCTACAGTACAAAACCCACAACAAATCGATGGCCTAACGTTGTATTTGCAAACATACTTGATGTTCCATCAAAACCTTAAAATGGTAACGGTAATGTAATGCATTACCATGCAATGCATAGCCAAAAAAAAATGAAAAAATAAGCATTAATTTTCGCCTACCGCTTGCCATAGGCATTAACTTTATTTATTTTTCATGCATTATGTAAAACTCATGCATTACTTTGAGTGACATCCCAAACAAAAAGCATCAATCCAGTATAGGGTATTGTAAGGTTGCCTAATTCTATACTGGATTAATGATTTTTGTTTACATAATGCGTGAAAAATACAAAAAAATAATGCCTATGGTAAGCGATAGGGAAAAAATGCATATTTTTGATTTTTTTGCTATGCATTACATGGTAATGCATTACATAGCCGTAACCATTTTAAAAGTTTTGCCGGAACACCCGCTTTGAATGCGTGCATCCTATTTTCTGAAACCGACGTTTCATGGGCTCCAGGTATCGAAATCGCAGGAGAAAATATACTATGGACCAAATGGTCCCTTAACCTAAGATACGTATTTTTTTATTTTTCTCAGTCCTGGTTTAAGTCAGAACCTAGATTTTTTGTAAATAACATTATTTTATAAAAAGACCCCATGAGCAAAAAAATTAAGCCAGTATATAGTACCGTTCAAAAGTTACAAAGGAAACAATCCAAAAATTGGACCAAATGGGCTTAACCTAACAGCAGGGTTAAAAAAAGCTCTTAAAATTTACATTTCAAAATGTACGAAAATACAAAAATATATATTTTATGCAATAAAATTATCTTTATTGCATACGTCCAGTGAATGTCTAGATAGCCCTATATTAAACTAAGACAATTGCGTTTTTTGGTTTTTAAATTTTTTTAAAAACTGGGCTAATGAGGCGTCGTTAAATATTGGAAAAATTGTGTCGAATTCCCTTAATTAAATATTTATCAAATTTACGAAATGCACCACAATTGCAAAAATCAACGTTCATGTATTTTTTTTATGGGCTATCTGCTAGGGTGATTAGACCTGTTTTTCGAAACCGGGTTAAACCGGTTTTTTGTGTATTGCAACGGTCGTTTTTTTTTAAATCTTAACTATTCGAAAACCGGTTAGACCGGTTTTTTGACTGTCGGAACCCGGTTTTTTTGTAAGTGTTATTTGATTACTATAAAAGATGTTCAAAAAAGTCCCAACTGAATGCAAAATTAGTAAATAAATAATTTCGACTTTGTCGAATTCATAAATACTCTTGACAATGCCAACCATTTGCAATAACATTTAATTTGAGTGATTATTTTTGAAAGTTTCAAATTTTTACGTAAAAAAAAAATTTAGTAAACATTTTTTTCGGCTATCAAAATTTTATTTTAAGTAATTTTTTAATATTCTCTAGTTATTTTTGTTAAAAAATAAAAAAAAGTTTGAATTAAAACATTTTCCATTAAAATTTTAAAGTTTTCTAAATAATTGTCATAAAGTTCACAAAATTGCATTTTTATTCAAAAATTTTTATTTGTATTTAAAAATATTTTCATTTGTATCTTAATGATTTCCAAAGGCTTTTCCGAAAATTCCATTTTTTTAACAACTTTTTGTTTATATTTTAAAATTTTCTACATGTTTTTCAAAAATTTCCATTTTTATTTCAGAAATTTTCATTTTCGTTGCAATTTGGAAAAATGGAAACTTCTGAAATTCAATTGAAAATTTCTGAAACATAAAAAAGTTTGTGAAATATAAATGAAAATTTTAAAAATAAAATTAAAACATTTTTAAATAAAATCTAACATTTCTAAAACATATTTAGAAATTTCTGAAATGTAATTGGAAATTTCTTAAAAACAATTTGTATTTTCTGAAAAAGAATTTAAAATGGTATAGACCGATTTTGTTGAGAATAGGTATGTTCCAGAACTTTCCGGGTTAAGTTCGGTAAAATGAGAGCAAATCAAAAAACCTCTCACGATACCACCAAAATAAAACCATATTTCAAGACCAAAGTAATAGAAAATGTAAACAATAACGCTAATAATGCATTCATACTTACCTCGAAACCCCGTTGAAACTTTGTATTTTCAATTTTTAACCTCGACTGTTCACACTCAATAATTTTGACACTTATCTAGTTTTCGGAAACTAGATAAAAACAAATATCCTTAACAATTAATTATATAATGCACAAACTATTTTTTTAAGAGGTTTTATTTTTTTTTTTTAATCCAAATCAATTAATGTTTTAAAGCAATTTTATAAATAAATAGATTTATTTATTTTTTAATTTTTGGCATTTTCCCATTTTCTCTATTTCTCATTGTCGCACAGTGGTAAAAATATGAATAATTATGAAATTTATTAGGTTTCAACGTACTTTCGTTGAAACCTCACTACAAAAAGGTTTCAATTTGTGATGGAAAATACGTATTTTCAAATCAGGTTTGGCACGAAACCTCGTTAAACGGGGTTTCGAGGTCAATCTGAACGTACTATAAAATATTTTCGTAAGACAAATTACTTTAAACAAGAAAACAAATTGTAAAAGTTTATTTTTATAACAAATTATCTTTTTTGTATTGAAATGACACATTTCCTTGGTTTAGTTCTTTATTTTATTTAAATTTCCAAGTTAGCTTTACAAAAAAAAGCTGTTTTTTGAACATCTGACTGTTACAAATTTACCCAAAAAAAAGTGCGGGTAAGTTTGGTAAAATGAGAAACTAATTTATTCTCTCAAAAAATCTCTAATTTACCCAATTTTTGCGTACGGGAACGCTTTTCGGGCTGGTTTGGGTACCCGCGGTAACGTTGTGGAACGAACCTAATATCTGTTTTTAAATGGCCGAGGTCGTCATTGTTTACCTTATTTTACAAAAAACCGAAAAAACCGATTCAACCGGTTTTTTGTCAGTTTAAAAAACCGAAACCGTTTTTTCAACAATGCTGATTTTTTAACTATTCGAAAACCGGTTTTTGAAAAAAGTCTAATAATTGATCACCCTACTATCTACTAAATTTTTTTAATTTTGGAAAATATATACAGAAACCGTTCTCAAATTTTTAAATTTTAAAAAAAGTCAATTTATCAAAAATCCGGTCACATTTTTTTAAATTTAGATTTGTCTATTCAGACAAAAAAAAATCAGGAGGGCATTTTTCGTATTTTTCGAGAAAATAGCATTTGAATAGTAGATTTCATAAAAATTCTGTCAACACCGCGTATGAGTAACGCAAATGCATTGGTTTCGCAAATTGTCGTTACTCATACGCGGTGTTGACACAATAAAATACAAGAGAATTATAGAATTTTTCTGAAATCCAATATTCAAATGCGATTTTCTCGAAATATACGGAAAATGCCCTCCTGAATTTTTTATGTGGATAGACAAATATCTAAACTAAAAAAAAAAAAAATTAAATAACATGTGTTCGGATTTTTGATAAATTGTTAAGGGGACAAAAAGGTGTAAAATTTGGAATACAGGATCCTTTGGTAAAAAACCGTCTGAAAAAAGTACTTGCTGTAAATTTTATTTCTAAGGGTCGTAAAATTGGTAAAAAAAAAAGAATAATTTTTGTCCTTTTCATATTTTATGAAATAACGATCCTAGCTCTTGAAGTAATAAAGGATCCTTTGGTAAACAAAAAAATATTCCACAAAAATTAGTTTTATGTGAAAGTATTCGGGAATACCTGACAATGGCCACTGAAAAACAAATTTGTGAAAATTTATACGGAAATTTAGAAAGAGCGTCTTCAGTCTGCAACCAGAGAAAAAATTACGTTTCTTTGATAAAACTTCATGCCAAATCCTTTTGGATTATTTTTAATACAAAATTGTGGGGTTACTAAGATGAAAATTTAAATTTTACTTTAAATTACTTTTACAAGAAAAAAGGAAAGAGAAATTGCAAATAAGTTAAATGAATCGTAGGCCAATATAATATATTTTGAAATCATTATAAAAATAGTAGAGTCCGACCGAAACCAGTTTTTGAAGGCCGAACCGAACCGAATATTCGGCCAAAAAATCAATATTCTGCCGGAACCGAAACTTAAAATCAAAATAATTGCCTGGCTTAAAAAAAATATATTTTGATTTTTTTATAGAACTTAGGGCTGGTACCTTATCAAAAGCTAATCAATGATTAATACTAATCATTGTTTATTTTCATATAAGGGGGTTTTCGTGTCAACTGACACAACTTTTGAAACCGATGTCTTCCGATCACGATGAAATTTGCACCAATGTTATTTTTTCAATTTTTCAACGAGATAGGTCAAGAACTCTCTGAGTTAGAGGGGGTCGAAATTTGACATTTTGGCCAAAGAGGTGTATATTCTCATCTATGTAACTTCTTGCCTATTGTTTTTAGCAAAATATGTCCTAAATATTTTAGAAAGCTATTTCTTCAGTCTTTCGAAAAAAAAAATATAAAAAAAATAAAAAAAAACTTTTTGATTTTTTTTTTTTTAAATCCAAAACTTTTTTGACTTTTTCCTCAAATTTGTGATTCAAAAGAAAGGTTAGATGATTTCCTTTAAGAGCTATGGGGTCGATTAGGGGGATGCGAGTGGGATATTTATGATTTTTTTTTTTTAAACTTTGGAACACAAAAAACGGTTCTTCAATTTCCAATCCTTTGTCTGGCGTATGATTCTGTTTCCTTTGTCTGGCGTATGATTCATAAAAATATTTTATTTTTTAAAATTCGCCGTTCTGATTTTTTTTTTGTTATAGAAAAAGTATCGAATTCGGACTTAATTTTCTACAATTTAACGAAAATTACGCTATAAATTTGGTAATAAAAGTTTTGCTGGGCGTGCAGTACGATTCGGTAAATATACAATTCGCAAAAAATCTGCATATAGGTCTGAACAGAACAAACCCGGCACGACTTTTTCCATACGATTTGACAGTTAAAATCCGTGACCGGCTCGACAAAAAATTAAAACTTATTTTATTTTATCTCCGGGTTCTCTCAATCTCCCTCCCTCTCACACTCCAGGGTTGCCGCATTTTCACAACAATTTTTTATTTTTCATTCACAATGGTGTAACACACATACAGTAGTGCCAACTTAATCACATTGACTATGTAATAAGCGATTTTTTTCCGTAAAATTACTCTAATTTTATTAAAAGTTAGCACCACTGAACAAACAAATGACATTTTTTGCCGTAGCCGTCCCCCGTCATTGTTTTGGGCCTATATTCTCCGGCAACGGCGACCGTCCCCCGTGCCGTGCTTGTTCTGTTTCTACCTTATGAGTATCCAGCGTACCAGCTTTCATTCATTCACTTATATAAGAGATTAGTTGGAACGGTGTATTTGGCGGCATATGTGTACTTATTACTGTTCACATTGTTGATGTAATTGTATAACACTTTTATATTCATTAGCACTTCATATTTTCACCAACTGCTATTACATTTTCTATGTATAACGGTTAATTTAAATGTATAACAAACAAAAATAGCTGTTATAAATTGTTTTATATTTTTAACTGTTATAAAAATGTTACAAATATTTTATAACATTCAGCTACAAAACTACAAAATTCTGTAATGGGTGTAAAGATGAATCTCTTAAATTGTATCACTTTCTCTTAAATGTTAACGAAGGTCATCGATTTGCAGACTTGTGTATGCATAATTTCCACTCTCTGATGTTCTCTTCGCTCCTGTGATACATTATTTTTTATAAAAAAAAACCTCAACTGAGTAATGTTAAAATGTAAGAATAATATATGGTAACATTTGACATTTTAGGGAGATGCTGGAGTATAGAAATCTGTAAAGCTCTCAATACAAAAAAATTATAATAGAAACCGTTAAAAAAAACAAAGAGCTATTAGAGCATCAAACCGAACGAACTACCGACAACTACGTACATTTTTGGAAATCTGTTTAAACGAGCTTGATTTTTTTTTTGTCTAAAGTAAGGAAAACAAAAATTACACCGCACGAGTAAAGATGAGGCACTAACAAAAACAACAGCTCCAAAAAAAAAAAAAAACCATCACCAGCCTCAATATTAATAGCAGAAGCAGCAGTAACAAACAACATACATAGTTGTGCGAAAACAAAAAAATCCCAAAAAAAAGTCGAATCGTATACGAAAAATGGCAAAAGAATTCCAGCACATCGCTGAGTCGCATGTCGAGACAGAGTCAAATGCCGTCAGTACTTAAATTACTTCACTACGAAGTGAAGCTGTCAACGGGATCGTGTATGTACACGTTACGTTAAAACAGTAAAAGATATGGAATAAAATTCCACAAAAAATACGTAAATTTTGTATTCGCTCATTCGTTTGCTACTTTCGTTTAGTTCGTTTTTACGTTTATGACGTCCGTAAATACTTATGATGATTATGATATTTAAGGCTGGCTGATAGTTATTATATTTTGTCATTGAATGCATCATATATTACGTAGAATTTGTGCAATATATAATTTTTTTTTTTTTTATTTACCATAGGTCAAAAAACTTAAAAAATAAATTATACGGCGGGTGTGTTAATATTTTAAATTCATTTTGTTTTTTTGGTTTTCTATGGAAACCTATAATATAAATAAATGTATAAATTATAATTTAATTATGAAATGAAATTAAATGAAATGAAATTTCATTAAAAAATTTTTTGATTGAAAATATTTTTAAGTGTGTGTATTTTAAGAGCGGGTAACGGATATAAAGTAATGTTTCAAAAATATTTTGTTATGTGAAATTTTAATTCTAGTGAATTTAATTTTATTTAATCACAAATTAAGAATGAATAAAATAGTTATTACTTTAGTAATAAAATACTAACTATACGAAAGCAGATCAACTTTAATTACTTGACTTGCGTCTACTTAATGTAAGTTACACATTTCTTTAAATTGTAGCATATTAAGGTCCAATTTAATATTCAGCTCTTAAGTAATTTGTTACCAACATCTTTGTTTAAAGCAATTTTTCTTCTTTTAAATCAAATCAGTCTTGTTAGTTTTGCCAATTAATTGCCGGAAAAGCCTAAATAGCTGACTGTAAAATTTAACCTAATTGTTTTGTGAGTTAAAATGACCTAATTTCAAAATTCATTAAAACCATAAATCATTTGCTCTTAAGATTTTTTTCTTAGTATTCTTCAGTTTATTTATTTTTCAATTAAAATGTATCGAAGAACAAATGCGTTTCGTACCAATTAGTTTAATTAACGTTTTTATTTTTGGATTATGGTTGGACATTTTTTGTTGTGTATTTGATACACCACACTGTGGGTGTTTAAGTTGAAATGGTCGCCCTACTTATGGTCACTCTAGTTTTAAATAATACCACTGAACAATAATTTAGTTATCGTTGTAATTCTTTCATACCTTAAAGGTGTAATATTGTTCTAGCTCTTTTTAAAAAAATTATGTTGTAAAATTTTTTATTCAAATTTGTGAATAAAAAAAGGAAAGTATTTGAAGCTTCACTTAATTAAAAAAAACACAGTTAGTTGTTGTTTGAAGGAAATTTTATCGGAATTTTTCAGGGTATAATGAGTTTGTGCGTATTTTTGTAACTACCCGAAATATTGCCTTTATACCCACTTACAAGCATTCCGATCAACTCAGGATCACATTTTGAATCGATTTAGCGATATCTGTCCGACTGTCTTTTTGTATAAGGGTATTCCATGCCAAATCACTCACTTTTACACCCGACCCCCTTCGATTAATTTTTTTGGATATATTTAAGTACGTATTAAATGCAACTTGCTCTCAAATTTTCAGATTTTTATATGTTGGTGTTGAGTAATTCATTTTTCAAAATGGCGAATTTTTCACATAAATTAAAAAATTTAAATTTTCAATTAATTTTGCCCAGTAAAAAATATAGATATATAGTTTTTATTTAAATATAGTTTTAGAAAAAAAAAAGTATGAAAAAATTATTTGAAGTAATTATCACTTATTTTTTAACCTTAGATTTTTTTTTTTAAAAGGCTAAAAATTCTACTCTAAATTACGCAACTTTTAAGCCATAATTCGAGATGTGAAAATCGATTTTTTTTTTGATTCTGGTTTATTTCATATGGTGCTACAAATAAATTAAGTTGTTAGTTATTGACCGCAACTCCACTTACAAGGAAGGTATCCCATAGCTTACACCCCGATGTCTCTTTAATTTATGTATGTGGCATTCCATGTCAAATCGGACACTTTGAAAATTTTTTTTTAGATTTTCCCAATTTGTTTACAGTTTTTAGTACCCTTCGAAAACTCCTTCGTGATAAATTTTCAGATTTTTTTTGATGACCCGTTCAAAAGATATCGAATTTTTTAAAATTGGTTGTTTGTTCCTTTACTCAAACTTCTTTTACTCATAACTTCTTCAATAATGGTCCAAATTTCAAATTTTGTGTTATTTTCAAAATTTTATATTTTTTACGTACTTTAAAAAAAAAAAATCCCAAAAAATTCTTAAAAGCGCTTCAGTATGCGATTTTTAAGTTTTAAAATTTAAATCTCATTTTTGACAATGTTTGTACTCTTCGATTTTTTTGAACTTTTTTTGTGTAAAACTTTTATCGATTCTACAAATGTTTTGCCCAGGAGGATCGTGGGATAACGATTATTACTATTTTTTTAAATTTTTTGAAAAAAATTTATTGTAATTTTCTAATCTTAAAATCCTTTCTACTGCTCCAATGGTTTGACATAGAGGGGTCATTTATAAGACCGACCCCCATTAATTTTTACGTCCTAACATTTCTTTGGAACAAACAAATACCCTATCTTCAGTTGCTAAGGGGGCTCCAACACAAAACGACATTTTTTAAAATTTGGTTCAACCGCTCTAACTGCCCTAATAGTGCCCTTAGAGCAACAAAATGTATGTGCATTTTTACATCTTAACATTTCTTTGGAACAAACTAATACCCTATCTTCAATTTCTAAGGGGGCTCCCACACAAAACGAAATTTTTTAAAATATGCTCCAACCGTTCTAACTGCCCTAATAGTGCCTTTAGAGCAACAAAATGTATGACCGACCCACAATATTTTTTTAAGTCCAAACATTTTCTCTGAACACACCTACCCTCTATCTATAACTGTTAAGGCGGTCCCCATACAATTTTTTTTATTTTTTGTAAATTTGTTTTATTTAATCAGCTTTTACCGGTCCAATGGTGCGTCCGAGAGGGGTCATTAATGAGACCGACCCCCATTTTTTTACCCTACAACATTTTTTAAAACATACCTAGGCCCTATCTCCACTCCCTAAGTAGGCTGCCATACAAATAACAGTTGGAGCAAATGTTATAAAAATGTAATTTTGATATGAAACCTACTCACGGAGTGGAGATAGGGCGTAGGTATGTTTAAAAAAAAAAGTTGTAGGGTAAAAAAATAGTGGTCGGTCTCACTAATGACCCCTCTTAGACGCACCATTGGACCGGTAGAAGCTGATTAAATAAACCAAATTTACAACAAATAAAAAAAATTGTATGGGGACCGCCTTAACAGTTAAGGATAGAGGGTAGGTGTGTTCAAAAAAATTGTTTTGACTAAAAATATATTGTGGGTCGGTCGTACATTTTGTTTATCTAAAGGCACTATTAGGGCAGTTAGAGCGGTTGGAGCAAATTTTAAAAAAATTCGTTTTGTGTGGGAGCCCCCTTAGAAATTGGAGATATGGTATTAGTTTGTTTCAAAGAAATGTTAAGATGTAAAAATGTATGGGGTCGGTCTTGATTTTAAATGATTTTAAGATTGGAAAATTACAATAAATTTTTTTCAAAAAATTTAAAAAAATAGTAATAATCGTTATCCCACGATCCTTCTGGGCAAAAAATTTGTAGAATCGATAGAAGTTGTACACAAAAAAATTTCAAAAAAATCGAAGAGTACAAACATTTTAAAAAATGAAATTTAAATTTTAAAACTTAAAAATCGCATACTAGAGCGCTTTCCCAGCAAAAACTTGCATTACCAAGTAATGAAGTGTGCAATGGGAAATTCAAAAGTTATAACTACTTCTGATTCGAATTACCTTTCCCATTACATTTACAAGCAAATGTGCCAAATGTAATGATTATCAAACCAGTATTAATAACTAATTACATAAATACTTATAGGTTATTAAAAAATTATTTAAAAAAAAAATTAAAAATAAAAAAATATTTAATTTTATTTTTTTTTTAATCAAAATAATATACAGTGAGTCAAAAAGTGAAAATCTAGGTTTGAATTTTTTTTATTTTATTATAATGACTTAGGTAAGTCATTATAAATATGTCCTTATTTTACATTTAAAAATAATGCTAAAGGTAATTTTCTTTCATTACTAAGTAATTCGAATGGTAATGATGTGTCATTACCAAGTTTTTGCTGGGATGTTTGAATTCAAAATGTAGAGCCCTCCAAATATGTGACTCAAAAACAAATCCCAAAAAGTATAGTTTTTAGAGCCCACAAATTTTGGAGTCAAAAATGGTTAAAATAGAAATCTTTTTTTTAAGCTTAAATTTGGTTTTGTCATAAAACTTTTTTTTTTTGGATTGAAGAATGAGCCATCTGAAATGAGTCCAAAAAGACTCCAAAATGTAAGGGAAATTGTTGTATAAAAAAGTAGATTCCAAACTGACTCCAAAAAATTGGTAAATTTAAGTGTTTTTGGAGCAATTCAAAAAATAATTGTTTTTGGAGCTTTCGATTTTTTTCAGTTTTCAAAATAATAATTTGTCAAACATTTTCATAAATGGAATAAATTGTTTAATCTGTTAATTCGGTAGATTTTTGCAGTTTAACATTAAATAAATACATTCAATTTGAAAATACCAATCTGGGGGAAGAAAGAAATTTAGTGGGAATGAATAAGCCGTATGATATATATATTTTGTAAGGACCAATCTGCGGGAAGAAAGAATTTTGTGGAGATGTAAATCCGTAAGATATTGAAAATTCAGAGTGAAGCAAATTCGGAGAATTTTTTTTTTAACTTGTGGAAGATTTTGCAGGATAAATAATATTTAAGATACAATGTATTTTTATGAAATGTTTTTTTATATTAGTGTATATTTTTATTAAATCGTATTCCGGATGAATGGAAAGAAGGTTTAGTTATTACATTGCCCAAGAAAGGTGATTTGACGCAATGCAAAAACTGGCGTGGAATAACTCTCCTTAATTCCATTGGTAAAATTATAGCATCCCTAATTAATCAACGTATCTCCCCTATAGCGGAGCAAATACTGCGTAAAGAACAGGCTGGTTTCCGGCAAGGTCGGTCATGCGCAGATCATATCAACACGTTGCGCATCATAATTGAGCAATCTGCCGAATATAACACTCCCTTGTATCTTCTTTTTGTTGATTTTGAGCGCGCTTTCGACACAATATTCCGTAATTCAATGTGGTCGGCACTGTTATGTAAAGGCATTCCCGAAAAAATTGTAAACCTGATTCGTGAACTCTACAGGGATGCTAAGTGTAAGATTCGTTTTAACGGAAATGAGAGTCGCCCGTTCTTTCCTAACACTGGTGTAAGACAAGGTTGCATCCTTTCGCCAACGTTATTCTTAATACTACTCGATTGTGTCATGGAAAAAACCAATAGAGAAGCTCCTTTTGGTATTCGCTGGACCTTATCCGAATTTCTTTATGACATTGACTACGCCGATGACATATGTCTGATGGCCCATCGCTTTCAGGATATTGAAGCAAAACTTAGGTGTCTCTCCGAAAATGCTAAAAAAGTTGGATTGAGAATCAACATTAGGAAGACTAAGCTTATGCGAATAGGAACAGAAGTAACAACTCCATTGGTGGTAAATGATGTTACTATTGAAGACGTAGATTCTTTTTGTTATCTTGGTAGTAAGATAACCAAAGATGGAGGGTCTCAAGCCGATATTGCTGATCGTATCAATAAAGCACGCAGCTCTTTTTTATCGCTTTACAAAATTTGGCGTAGAAACAATATCTCGCGAAAAACTAAACTACGCATTTTCAACTGCAGTGTTAAGTCTGTGTTATTGTATGGCAGTTCTACCTGGAGCTTAACAAAAGAATCCATTCGTAAAATCCAAACATTTATAAACAAATGCTTAAGGCAAATTCTTCACATCTTTTGGCCTAATTGGATTACAAATGAAGCGCTGCTGCAGATGGCAAACTCTAAGCCGGTAGAAATCGAAATTCGCAAACGCAAATGGACGTGGGTAGGTCATATATTGCGAAGACCACAATCAGAAATAGCAAGAATAGCCTTAGATTGGAACCCACAAGGACAGCGCAGACCTGGTAGACCTCGAAACACCTGGGTGCGCTACCTGAAACAGGAATGTGAACTTGCTCGAGTTTCATGGAATCAAGCTAAGGCGATTGCCAGAGATAGACAAAGATGGAGAGAATTTGTTGACGCCCTATGTTCACTTTGAACTTTTATTTAAGTATTAATTAAAAATCGATATGTATTTCTATTTCTATTAATATTTAATTAAATAAAGGACATATATATATATATATATTTTTATTTTATTATTAATGTGTTGAATAAATTATGTATCTGCCAATGGAAAAATACCAACCGCAGATACTCATCAAATAAATATTTTCGTTTTTATTAATTTTGAAGTAAAAAAATCATTCGAAAAGGCACAATACGAACACTCCTTTTGTGCTCATTAAAGACTCCAAATGGAATATAAAATTAAGGGAAATTACCCTTTCTACACTCTTTATTAAAGAGTCATTTTAGAGTCCAAAAAGAGGGCTCTTTTGGATGAACCAAAAAATTGAAATTTTGGTTATATTTTTGGAGCCTGTTTTGGAGTCAAGAATGAGTCTGCTTGCTTGCTGGGTACTGAATTATGATTTGGAGTAAAATGTCTCTAATACTATGTTTAGACCAAACAAAAACGAACTTGTTTTTGGCAAAAAAGCATTTTGGAAAACCATACTGTTTACACCGAATAAAAAGAGTTTTTGTTTGTCAAATCAAATTAATTATTTTCCAAATTCACTAAAAAACACAAAATTATAATAGCCACACGTTATTAAAAAAATTAAATTACACATTTATTTATTTTTTTAAAAGATTTGAATATTAATTTCACAAAAAAACAAATATTTTTATTTTGACATTCGTTTTTACCAAAAGAAAATTGAAAAAAACATTCACACTGAATTAATAGTAGCATTGACCAGAACCTAAATTTTAGTTTTTGTCCAGTTTTAGTTGGCAACGCAGTTTTTAAATTGTATGGAAAATTAATGTAGTTTTTGCCAAAAACCAAAAAAATATTCAAAAACAAGTTGTTTTCGTTGGTGTAAATACCGTATAAAAAAAGTTAAATGTACTAAAATCTAAAATGGTTGAAAATCAGCCAAGTTAGTACAACTTCCCCAGGCACCTAATGTGTGTCATACACTGAAAAAAAAGCTTCGTGACGGTAATGGAAATTGACATTAACTTAACGAAAAATTACTAAAAAATTCAACCGAAGTCGGGTTTCATTTGATCAATGAAACTGGTGTCATAATATTGATGAAAACTGGTGTCATAGAATCAATGAACATTTTCATAGAATTAATGAAAATATTCATAGAGTGTGTTGTGGAAACTTATGAAGTATTGTCATTAAATTTATGAATGTATTCTTCGGTTTTAAGACTAACATCTTAATTTAACGAAAAGTTGTCATAAGCTACGTTTGAACTGCACGTGTTTATATAAACACCTCGTTTCTATCCTTTATTTTATTACCATTAAATGACAGTGCATATAAGGAAACTATAAAAGACAAAAACGCGATGACTTTAGAAACACGTGCTGCCAAAACGTAGCAATAACGTAGCAATGGAACAACACAAATAACCCTACATTTCAGCACAAAATTTTAATGATTTGAAAAACTATTGTTCTATTGCAAAAAAACACTTATAAAGAACTTTTCACTTGTAATTTCAATTAGATTAAACCAGCATAACACACACACAAGTTTCAATAACAAAGCAAAAAAAAATAAAATTATTTTATTTAATATTTTATACTGAATTTTTATTTAGTTCGGTTTGAGTCCATATTAATTATTTCTGAGAAATAGTAATTGTTGTACAATGAGAAAATCTGAAAAAAATCAAGTGACAACACAGGCTAAGTGGAGATGTCGACAGCTTGCAGAAGATGCCACCCTTTCATCATCAGCACTTCTTCGATTGCCACACACTTAATGTGTGTCTGATTAAAGTTAGCCATTTAAACGAAACTTTTAAACAAATTAAATATAGGAGTTACTCCTCTTTGTGTTGAATAACCCTTATTCACCATCATTCATATGTAAAATGTCCGTTATGTTTGAATTTTTGTTTCATATTTCTAATTCTTAAGGTACCTACAGACGACGCAATATTATGTACAATATTCAATTATATTGATGGTGTGTGGGTAAGATTGACCATTGTACAATCGTCAATATTACCCACACACCATCAATATTGAATATTGTACATAATATTGCGTCGTCTGTAGGTACCTTTAGTTGTGTAGTAATTGTGTTTATATATTGTTGGACTGTATATCTATCTTCTATCTATATAAATAAAAATCAATTGTCGTTCGTTGGTAACAGCATCAGTTGAGAACGGCTGGACCGATTTAGACAATTTTTTTTTTGAAATGTTCGCAATAGTCCAACTTAGGTTCTTACGTAAAGAAAGTTTAACTACGCCCACTTTTACGCCCACTTTTCTCAATTTTTCTAAAATCGGAAAACGGCTGCACCGATTTGGGTATTTTTTTATTAAAATGTTCGTAGTAATTCAATTTAAGTTTTTACTGAAAGAAATATCGACCACGCCCACTATTACGCCCACTTTTTCAATTTATCCAAAATCAGAGAACGATTTGACAAAATTTTTTGAAAATGAATTTTCATCATATTCTAACTTTGGTTTTTACGAAAAAAGGAAATTGACCACGCCCACTTTGGTTAGTTTTTGTTGAAAATGTTTTTGCGGATAGTAAAATTTCCCACGACCATTTTTTTCTATTTATCGAAAGAACTATAACGGCTAGACCGATTTGGTTATAGACGCAAGATTTTTAATTAAAGACAAATTGTCCACACCTACTTTTACGCTCACTTTTCCCGATATATATATTTCAAATCATGGAATGGCTGAATTTGTCTAATTTTATTTTTAATGTTCGTCATCGTCATGTTCGTCCAACTGAGGCTTTTCAGAAGAACAATTTTTCTTTTCTACGCTCACTTTTGAATGGATGAACCGAGTTGGTTAAATTCAAATAAGGTTTCAACGGTAAAAAAAGTTGTCCACCCACTCTTTATTTCAATATATGGGCAAGGCCACGAAAAATGAAACCACATAGATTTTTTTTTTCTGTCACAAACCCCAAAATATTTTTTACATTTCAAATGTCAAATATGTATAGAATATGGCATCACTGTATGCCAGTCCAAAATTTGTATCTGCGTTGACATTTTACATTCTTTTCATAAGTGGCACGTGCAAGGCGTAGTTGGAAAATATATCAATGTCGGCGAAAAAGGTAAATTTTGTTGGCATTTTTTTGTGCTTTAGATAGATGATTACTTTTTTTGGATAGAATATAAATCAAACTATTGATAAGCAAGCAAATTTGTGTACAAATCTTGGCTTTTGGACCAATTAGGGCTTAAAGTAATCAGCCGCAAATAAATAGTGACGTTACTGACAAATTTTTATAAAATGTTTTTTTATGCATTAACTAATTAGAAAAGAGGTTGGATGAACTGATTTTTTTTATTATTTTTGAAGTACTTTCATAATCAATGCTTAAATGAAGCATTATTTGCATATAGCAGGGTATTTTTGAAAAATAAGATTGTGTGACGTTACTGACGGATTTTTTTATTTTTGTTTTTTTACTTTTTTGCTTAATAATTTGGTTTTAATTGCATCTTAAAACTCCTCTACTATGATTTTTTCGCCGTGTAGAGTCCCTCTATTAACCCAAGAAAAAAAAGGACCCGAAAATATTAAGCCCACCTTTTGGATAAAAATCATCTTTCATCCTTCCTTTTTTAAAATACTGTGCAATAATAAACATGAACTCTTTCAATTCGCTCATTTTTAAACAAACATTCAGTTACCTCCAAACACACTTCCAAAATCCGGTGACGTTACTGACAGCTTAAAATGGTCATAACTTCACAACAAAACGAGATACAGCAAAATTGTCTGCGTATGAAACAACAGTTATGACGAGAACTTTCATATGCCGCTCTCAATTTGAGGAAATAATTGTATTTTATAAAGATATTGACCAAAATATGCATCGAAAAAATTCCTCAGTTAGATAGTTACGAAAATTCTTAGTTGATTTGAAATAAATTTAAAATAACTGGGTTAGTAACGAACAACTGGATTTTCAATTAATTAAAACTATCTATCAGTTACCCTGTTAATAATATTTTTTGATTTGTTTACAAATTTTAAAAATCAACATCGTTTTTATAAAAACAAAAAAAGGAAAAACCCCAAACGGATTTTTATTTTTAAATTGTAAGTTTTATTTTCTAATTTGTGACTTTTTTCTTTATAAAAAGATGAGTAATATTCAGTGTTGGCTACCGTTACCCTTTCAATACCGTTACCGATTAAAAACCTTTTAATATTGACTACCGTTACCGTTACCAATACCGAAATAAAAAATTTTAAATACCGTTACCGATTAAAACCCCTTACCTTTATTCGGATTTTTACCGGTATTATATTGGTTTTGTTTCGGTTGTCTTAATATTACTTTTTTTTAGTTTTTTTGCAGATAAAAATCAAATTAAAATATTTTTAATGTTGGTAAAATAAATAAATTTTTGTTCATTGTAAACTGGATTGTCATTTATGCAAAAACAATGAAAAAGTCTGTCCAACCAATGATCACATTCGCAATTTTCTAAATTATGTGGAAATCGGTCCAACCAATGATCACATTCGCTATTTACCTAAAAATTTCTGAAGAGAAAAGTGAGTGCCACGACAAACCTGATTCGCTCAAGTTTTGCTGGCAGATTATATTGTTATTTTACCAAAAATTTTTTTGGCATTTTTTTTTTAATTTTTGTTTAATTTAAACGATTAAAACTAAAAATTAATCAAATGTGAAAGAATCAGCTGATTATTTTACAGTAATTGTCTTGTTTGTAAGAACATTTTCTTGAAAAAAAAATGAAAATAATTTGAAAAGTTTATTGAAATGAAAAACTTTGCTTTTTTATAACAGTTTTTAACAAAAATAAGTATTTTTTACTTTAATAAAATATAATTTCGATGTTCAGGCTGTTTATTTGAAATCAGAAGATTTTTCAACTTAAAGCCGCAGATTTATCTGTGGTCTAGACACATTTTTTTGCAGACTCTGCTAAAACCATCAGATTTCTTAAATGGCTCAAAGTTCAGATATTACTACTGATTGGGCAGAGAAATCTTATAAACACGTAAAAAATCAATGATTTATTTGTTGAATTACAATATTGCGTGAATACTTTAATTTAATTCTGTGTTAATTAATGAAAGTATTAAGTACTTCTATATACTTATATGTTGAAATGCACAACATTTTTCAGTTTTTTCGTGTTTTGTGATTTTTTGTGACTTTTTAACATGTTGGGTAAATTTTATTCATAATACCGGTACGTACCGGTATCGTTGTTTCGGTAACGGTTAACCGTTACCTAAATAATCAAAAATACCGTTACCTTTACCGTTACCGATATAAAAAATATATAATACCAATACCGTTACCAATACCGTTATTCGTTTCGGTTGCCAACCCTGGTAATATTTTTTTCAGATGGAGAATAAAAAGATCTTTATATGAAAGCAGCATGTGGAGGACTTAAGGAGTAAAATTTGGTGTTTTAAAAATGGGATGTATTAATCCAAACACTGTTTTTCTAATGGTTGGTGCAATGTAATACAATACATCTAAATAAAATCTTAAATAAAATAATAGTGTTAAAAATAAAAAGCATTTTTTAATGGTCAAATTAAAAAAAAAATAGCAGTTTCCATTGACAATTTTTATTTATTAACCAGTTATTACCAACTATTTTCAACGATTTTACAGATTTAACTAATATTCTGTTGCCAGTAACTGGAAATTCAGTTGAATTCAAAACTGTTTATAAAATTAGTTACCATCAACCGAGTGAAAACAACTGGGGCTTAGTTAGGTGTATTTTAACTGGGACTTAGTTAAATTCTTAGTAGCCAGTAACTGGGAAATTTTTTGGGTGTGTAAACGAGCGTGACGTTACATACGGTGGCCTTGCCCATATACAAAATAAATATCAAATGTAGTTCGTTGGCAATCGCATCACTTGAGAACTGACCGATTTGGATAATATATTTTTTAAATGTTTGTCTTAGGTTTTTTCGGAAACAAATTGATCACGCCCACTTTACCGCCTCCTTTTTAAGATATGTCTAAAATCGGAAAAGGGCTGGATCGATTTGACTAAACTTTTTTTTTGTCAAATGTTCGTCAACTTAGGTTTAAACGGAAATAAAAATTTTTCACGCCCACTTTTATTTATATCTAAAATAGAAGAACGCCGATTTGGTTATTGAAGTTCGTGATAGTGCCACTTTTTTCAATACATATAAAATCGGAGAACGACTGGCCTGATTTATTATCTTCTTTCTTTAATGATCATTATAGTCCAAGTAAGGATTTTACGGACAAAAATATTGTTCTCCCCCACATTTTTCAATATCCTTGAAATTTGCAACACTTGAGAATGTCTGACCGATTTGGCTATATATTAGAAAAAAATTAGAAAAAAGTTAACACACATGTAAAAATTACAAGTAGATTTAACACGCGTGGTGTAATAAAACGTCGTATGTTTTTGTTCCGTTTTCTCTCACTTATTCGCAACGCTGAGTTGTATTTGGTTCTAAAAATTCTTATGATATTTTTTAATGCAATTATGAAATCTAATGAAATCTAATGAAACAAGTTTCATAAAATTTGTTCATAACATTCATGAAATTTCAATCAGCTTATGAATTCCTTCATTTGTGTAATGAAAACAAAATAATGAATCCGTTTCATTAATATCGGGAAGGTAATTTTTTTTTTTTAGTGTTCTACATGATAAATGAATACGAGTCCAATTTTTGAAATTTATTAAAATTATCTACTGTAGTAACATTTTTTATTCTTCATGTTCTAGTGTAATATTTTTTTGGTTTTCTAAATTTTTTTGTAAAATAAAAATTTAAAAATAGACATTTCAAACGAGTGTTCAAAAATGCAGGCATTTTTAACAATAATGTAAAACATGTTAGCAAAACACAAAATGAAAAATACTTGTCATATAATTACATTTGAACTTGAAGAATGAAAAAATATTATAACAGTAGAAAATTTCAATGAATTTCATAAATCTGATTGTATTCCTTAATCCAGACAAGGAAAAACTCCGTACTTTATTAAAATAATGTTTAAATTATTCAAATTTAATTTTGTTTTGAAATAAAACTCTTAAAAATTTTGGTGTTTTATAATTTCAAAAAATAAAACTCTTAAAAATTTAGGAGTTTTATAATTTCAAAAATAAAACTCTCTCAAAAAAAAGAGTTTTATATTACCTTAAAAATAAAAATAAATTTATTTTGGTATAATTTTTGAAAATAATATGAATATATGTATAGTAAAGTTTAGATAAAAATAATGTATCTCATTTTAAATTTTTTTCATTAGGTTTAAGGGGGGTATAAAGGAAAAAATTAGTCTTAAAGTGTGCAATTTTTAAACAGCTATAAAATATCAATACGCAATATTTTTAATTCTGTTCTTTTATTTGAAAGATGAATTATTGTAATATTTTTAAAATTTTATTACACAAAATTTGGTTAACAAGAATTTCCAGGGTTGCCACTCACTTCTTTTTTAATAAACATGCAGTTGTACAGCAAAAACTACTGAACCGATTTTGATGATTTTTTTTTTTGATTTGTAGATTATTAAATTCTGGAGTACTTTTCGTGGCCACTTTTTGAAAAATATTGATTTTTGTTGAAATTATGCTAATATAAACTTAAAAAAATTGTTTTTCTTCTTTCAAAAAAACATAATTAAGTCTGTTAATGTCAAAATCGTGTTGACATTAAAAATCGCCACTAATTTTCTAAACTTTGAAAACCGTTAACTATTGTAAATAAAGATTACGTTGTAAACACTTTTACACCGAAAATTCGAACACTAATGTCAAAAGCCCGAAAATATGTCGTAGATGCTATTTCCGTCCAACTTAATATTTAAGTCGCTCTTGTCATTTTTCTATTGTCGTACTGGTAAGATCTACTCCAAAACTTTGTCCAAATAAAATATTCCATAGTCCTAATTTCTTTCGTTTTATTTCTTATTTCATTTCGTTGGATATTTTATTACATGAGAAATAAAATCCATAAATATTACTCGTACTCAGAGCATCATCCAAGCTATCCTAAAGCTCCTCATTTCAACAAAAACAAAGTCAAAATTTAAAAAATGGCCACGATAAGTACTAGAGAATTTATGCCCCAATTCAGTATGTCGATTTTTGTCGGTTTCCGACTAAAAAGTGACTGAGTTCTTTCTTTTGCATTCTCTATCTCACTATAGTTTATAAACGTCTATTAGGGTTGGTGTCTGTGATAATGACAAATAATTACGTAATTATATTCATTTCTGTATGTCGATAACACACGATTTAAATGTCAAATCACTCACATAATATTTTGTTGCCGTCTAAAGAAATTTATATTTTTTTTTGAGGAAAATAATTGGCCAGCAAACAAGCAGACTCATTTAAGACTCCAAAATGGGCTCCAAAAATGTAATGAAAATTTCAAATTTTTGTATGAAAGTGGTTCATCCAAAAGAGCCTTCTTTATGTACTCCAAAATGACTCCGTAAAAAGTGCGTAAAAGGGGAAATTTCCCACATAAATTGGATCACTTTTGGAGTCATAAATGAGCACAACAGGGGAGCGTTTAATTTTTGCTCTTTTTGGATGATTTTTGGAGCCAATAAAAAATAATTGATAAAAAATTATGATATTTTTGCATTTTTTTATTTAAACTTTAACAAGAGATACATATGTACATCAGTATGTAAAAAAATAATAACGCTATTAAATACATTACAATATAAATATGAAAGAACAAAAACCACATTTTACATAGAATATAAATTAAAAGTAAATATAATATCCTTAGCGTCCCGCACAATTTCTTCCATTCGTAATAAATATATCCTTACGTCCAGCACAATTTCTTCCTCCCATCTCAAAATATAATGTTAGAAAAGTCGGTACCTATAATTCTTGATCTTGCATCTGAATTTGTATAAATCTTGTGTATTCCGCCCGGTTTTTTGAAAGTTTGTGATTATTTGGCGATTCTTCGTTTTATTTATCACGCAAAATATTTTTAAGCTTTTAGTTATACGGTTGATTAATTTCGTTGGAAAAAAATTTATTAAATATATTTTCTTTTGGCAAATAAAACATTTGAAAATAATGAAATAAAAAATGATTAGCTCCAAATCGAATATTTTTTTTGAGCCTTTTTGGATTGCTCAAAAAGCAACACAATTTCCCAAATTTTCGGAGTTGTTTTAGACTCCATTTATTTAATAAAAAAATTCCCTTTCATTTTAGAGCTTTTTTGGACTCTATTTAGATGACTCTTTTTTCAATCGAAAATAAGAGTGTTTTATAGAAAAAAATGTTTTAAGCTCATAAAAAATATTAAAATTTGAATCATTTTGGTATCCAAAATATGTGTGCTCCAAAAACAATCCATTTATGAAGTCATTTAGGAGTCAAACATTAGGAGCATTCCAAATTTTGTTAGCTGGGGGATTTATTTTGTTTTTAAAAAATAATTAAAATAAAAAGCGTGAAAAAATAGTGTTGGAACAAACGCGGAATTTGAGTAAGTCCTATAAATTCGTATTTCAACTTTATATACTCTAATAAATAAAAAATGTTTTTACAAAGGTACGGAGCACAACGTGTGGTTTTCGGTTGCTGTATTTATTGGACGTGGAAGCGCTAAACATTACAATAACCACGTATAACTGCAAGGATACAACAACATTAATGGACTTGAAGTAAGAACAAATAGAAATAAAATTTTCTCGTTAATTTTGGTGTAGAAATATTGCCAGCTTTACAGCAACCTTCCTCTAAAAAATATCTGTTTTAGGCAGTTTTTTTATTGAAGAATTTTGGCGATTCGAACGCCTTTTTATCTGAGAGTTTTCTATAGAGAAGATGTCTCAGAATCTGAGAAATTTTCTAAAGAAAAAATGTCTCAGAATCTGAGAAATTTTCAATAGAAAAAATGTCTCAGAATCTGAGAAATTTTCTGTAGAAAAAAATGTTTCAGTAATCAAGAATCTTTCTATAGAAGAAATGTCTCAGAATCTGAGAATTTTTCTATAGAAAAAATGTCTCAGAATCTGAGAATTTTTCTATAGAAAAAATGTCTCAGAATCTGAGATTTTTTCTATAGAAAAAATATCTCAGAATCTGAGAATTTTTCTATAGAAAAAATGTCTCAGAATCTGAGAATTTTTCTATAGAAAAAATGTCTCAGAATCTGAGAATTTTTCTATAGAAAAAATGTCTTAGAATCTGAGAATTTTTCTGTAAAAAAAATGTCTTAGAATCTGAAAACTTTTCTATGGAAAAATGTTTCAGAATCTGAGAATTTTTCTACAGAAAAAATGTCTCAGAATCTGAGAATTTTTCTATAGAAAAAATGTCTCAGAATCTGAGAATTTTTCTATAGAAAAAATGTCTCAGAATCTGAGAATTTTTCTATAGAAAAAATGTCTCAGAATCTGAGAATTTTTCTATAGAAAAAATGTCTCAGAATCTGAGAATTTTTCTATAGAAAAAATGTCTCAGAATCTGAGAATTTTTCTATAGAAAAAATGTCTTAGAATCTGAGAATTTTTCTGTAAAAAAAATGTCTTAGAATCTGAAAACTTTTCTATGGAAAAATGTTTCAGAATCTGAGAATTTTTCTACAGAAAAAATGTCTCAGAATCTGAGAATTTTTCTATAGAAAAAATGTCTCAGAATCTGAGAATTTTTCTATAGAAAAAATTTCTCAGAATCTGAGAATTTTCTATAAAAAAATGTCTCAGAATCTGAGAATTTTTCTATAGAAAAAATGTCTTAGAATCTGAGAATTTTTCTATAGAAAAAATGTCTCAGAATCTGAGAATTTTTCTATAGAAAAAATGTCTCAGAATCTTTTTTTTTTTTTTTTTTTTTTTTTTATCAATTCATTCTTTATTTGCAATCTATCTTAAGACAATAAGCAAATTTGATAGCTTAGATACTAAATAACAGGAGTTATGTGGCTCCACTGAACCACCTAACTATAATTAGAAAAAGTTAAAATCTTTGTGTTAATTAAGTTTTTACATTTTTACAACTTAATCTAACTAGCCTCTAAAAGGCAAGTCTAGGACATGAAGTCGCTTCAGTCTTCTTGTATCATTGCTTTCGTCAAGGAGAGCAATAGCCAGGGGATTAGGATGATGGCTCAATCTATTTAAATAGCTTTCGCTGAATCGTCGAATTTCTTCTTTTACTGTTACCATTTCAAGATCTCTACGTATTGCGTTGTTGGTTACAAACCATGGTGCATTAGTTATTAGTCTCAATGTTTTAGACTGATATCTTTCCAGAATATCTACATTGGAGTTGCTAGATGTCCCCCATAGTTGAATTCCGTACGACCAAACCGGTTTGAGGATGGCCTTATAAATTCTTAATTTGTTATTTAAATTTAGCTCTGATTTTGGTCCAAGTAACCAGTACAATTTACTGGTTTTGATTTTTAATTGCTGCCGTTTTGCTTTTATATGAGGTTTCCACGTAAGTCGTCTGTCAAGGGTCATACCCAAATATTTAACGGTATTTTGTTGAGGAATTTCTTCTCCGTTAATTGCACTACGTAACATCAAATTTGCGACAAGAGGTCCGACCATCATTTCTATATAATTAAGGCATGCTGATTTCAATGGTGAAGTCCGTTTTTGAATCAATGGAACAGTTTTCTTGCAAATCTTCATCAAAGTTTTGCCCATTTTTTTGCGGTTTTTTATTTAAAAAAAAATCTGCTTGCACAAATTTAAATTTTTTTGATTCGGGAAATGTGGATTAGACCTATAGCAATATATTAATTACGAATTTGGATAAAATTGTTTTCGTTTAATTGGTAAAATTCGCGATTTTTATCATAATTTATTCATTTTGCGATTTTTTTGGCAACTCCGTAAATTATTTTAAGACCTGATCTGATTTATGTAAAAAGACTATTGTGAGTTATTAATTTATGCAAAAAAAAAAAATATATATGTATATGTATTTTTTTTTGCAATTCGCGAAAAATCTTTTTGTTATAAAGGTGGCATCTCTTTAAAATGAGATGTATCGCTTCATCTTTTATTATAATATGTAAGCATGCCTAAAAACCTTATGTTTCAAATTTCAAGCAAAAAAGTTTATATTTGCAAAAGTTTTCTTCACAAAAACTGTTTTTAAAATACCTTATTTAACAAAATTTTTATATATATGGCTAACAAAACATAAAAATAAATCACATAGTTTTAGGAGTTTTACGATAGCAAAAATAAAATATATTAGGGGGATTCACTTAAACCTAATGAAATATTTTTAATGTTTTTTGTAAATATAAACTTTATACATAATGGTTTTCAAAATAAAATGACTGTCCAATTTGCAAAACAACAGATGACAATGCACCGAAAATTTGACATGTGAGTTCCAAAGAAAAAGGCTCGGCAAAGCACTTAATTTTTTGTGTAGAAGGTAGTATGAATTCGAAAAAGTGCTTTCCAAGCGCTTTGCCAATGTTTTTCTATTTAAATCCGTTCAAAAAAAATTTTTATTAAAATTTATTAATTTTCATAACAATTTGAATATGTTTTATTTCCCTGCAGGATTAGTGGCTGGTCCTTGATAGTTCTCATGATATGTCACTTATACACAATGACCCACATATTACAAACTTGACACCTTTTATATAAAAACACCTGTTTCTTTCGTGAGGAAGTGTCTTAAACTTTGGATATGAAATGTCACTGGGCCTATCCCTTTTGAACACAACCCTTTTCGGTTGAATACACCACTTTTTTTTCTTAATATTACAAATCGCTTTATTTTGTTCTTTCGCGGTGCTTTAAACTAATATTTCTTTCATAAATATTTAAATTATTATTATTTATTATTATTATTATTATTTATTTATCTGTATTTCCATACAACAAGACATACATCTTTTAATTATAGTATGGAACTAAAAGAAGTTATAGTAATACATGTAATACAATTTAATTTAAGATGAAGTATGACAAATTTTGAATTTTAATTATAATCAAAACTTCAAATCAAATTAAAAACAAAACAAAAAAAATGACAAAATTTAACAATTAAAAAATACTTATACAAATTTTAGGTTAAAGTGTGTAGTCGTTGTATTATTGTTCAAATGTTTTGTTATTTCGGTTTTAAAAGTGTTTGCGTTGCTGCTTGTTTGTGCCTTATTCGAAATTCTGTTCCAAAGATAGATTGCGTTATAGTAAAATTGCCATTCCGTTATCTTACTTCTGTGTGCAATAGGTATAACCTTATTCCCCCTATTGGACCTTGCAAAAGTTATCCGATTATATAAATATGACGGTACTTTTGTATACACTATTTTGTGCAGGAGCATAAGTGTTCTCACTTTGACCAGATCATAAAAAGTCATGTTGTAAAGTTTTTTACTTAAGGTTGCAATTCCATCAATGGTGTGAAGACCAAATACATATCTAGCAATGTTATTAAAAAGAGTATTTACACTCAGAAAATTATGTAAGTTAATACATTTTAGTAGTTTGTATATTTTACAGTTGTTAGTTGTTTTCAACTACAAAGTCCGTTGATTTTGTATGAAAAATATCAAACAACTATTTCTGCTAGTTATTTTAAGTCGTTTTTTTGAACAACTAACAAAAAAGTACTGTAATGTAGTAACAGTTATTTAAAGTAGTTAATTTTATTTTTTTTATCTCTAAAAAATTTTCAAAGTTTTTTCCAAAAAATAGAAATAAATTTTCGTTTTTTTTATTTTTCACAACTTAAAAAAAAAAAAAAAAAACTTGGAAAAATTTTAATTTTCAATTTTTTTCTGAAAAATTTTTTGAAAAAAAAAAATTATATTGATTTTTTTATTTTTACTACATTTTAGTTGTTTTGACTACAAATGTAAGTAGTTTTTACTACATAAGTCAGTTGTTTTTTGTCAGTTAAAATAACTAACATTGTTAGTTGATTTAACTGAAAAAGTAGTTGACCCCAAAACAACTTACAAAGTAGTTATTTTAACTGACTTTTTCAGTTGATTTTACTAACATAATTTTTTGAGTGTAACTTTTGCTTACTAATGGAATCACAATTAGCATAAACTTCGCATCCATAAAGAAGTACCGGCATCAAATAAGTTTTAGCAATTAGCATTCTAATATTAACCGGAGTGCAAAAGTGTGTTGCCCACAGAGTTCGAAGCATTGAATATGTTTTGCCTATTACAAAATTTACGTGATTATCCCAACTGAGCGTGTTGTTAAATGTAATGCCCAAATTCTTTGCTGAAGTTACGATATCAATTTTTTCATTGTTAATACGAATGTCAACGTTAATACTTCGTTTTAAAGATTTTTTACGGATTATTAAACATTTAGATTTTTGTGGGTTCAGGCATAGACCATTTCGTGTTGCCCAACAATAAATGCTGTCAAGATCAGAATTAAGCTTACATACATTTTCATTGATAGTTTTAAGCGACGTGTTGATGTATAACTGTAAAAACACAGATTGAGAACGATTATCAAGGTACGATTTAATTAATGATACCGATGTGTCACAGAACGAGAATTGATAAAACAGCTTTAAACAAAGTAATGAATGGTCAACAGAATCAAAAGCTTTCGAGTGATCTAGCAGAACCAAAAGTGTTAAATTTCCACCATCAATAGAACAACGTATATCTTCAGTAACGTCAATTAAAGCTGTGATGCAACTGTGTTTCTGGCGAAATCCGGATTGCTTACTGGTGAGCAGATTATATTGTGCTAAGTGGTCACTTATCTGTGTATGTATTATTTTCTCAAAAACTTTTGACAGAAATGGTAAAATTGCTATAGGTCTAAACTCAGAATTAGACTTTGAAACTGGTATTATTTTTGCATGTTTCCAGTTAGTTGGGAAGACACTAGTCAAAAGGATGGTGTTAAATAAATGAGTGATGTATGGTAACAGCTGAGGAAGTAGGATTTTAAGAAATTTAGGGTTGATGTTATCATCATTCGGGACTTTTCCAAAATTTTTCCTAAAATCATTTTTAATAAATTTTTTATTCCAAAACGCAAAGAAAACGGAAAACAAAATTTTCCAGGAAAATGTTTCAAAGTTTGTCGAAATTTTTTTTCATCCTAATAAATTAGTCAATCAATTTTTTACACCAAAAAAAGTTGTGTCTTATGGACTTATACAATTTAGATACGTCCCATTTTTTTGTTCCAAAAGTGCTATAATAGTACCATTTTTTTGTTTTTAAAGCGCTTTCAAAGCGCTTTATAATAGCAACGGCATACCGTTTACCGTGGTTATCATTTTGGACGCTGGGAGAGTACTAAACTGTGATGCTTTCCCAGCACTCAAGCGACCATTAAAAGTACTTTGCCAGCGCTCTCCCGTTCGTATTTTTCTGCCTGGGTAGTTTTAAAAGATGCAAGTTGCTACATTAGTAAAAACAAGTTGTAAATTTACAAAAAAAAATTGTAAATCAACAATTTTATTAGTAAAAAACTTATAAAAAAGCTTGTAATTTTTACTAGGGGAGGTAGCAAAAAAAAATGTTACAAACTTTTCTTTTAATTTTAAAAGGCTTTTCTTAGTGTATAGTAGAGTGTCCCTTATTTTGGAAATGTTGGAAATGTTGAGACGGTACCCTCTCATTTTTTTCCTTTTAACTTAAAAATAACTGAGGAAAAATTTTACGCCCCTACGACCACGCTTTTCCTACGCGACAGAGCCTTAAAGGGCATAAAAAATCATTTTTCCATACACACCAAAAAAAAGTTTCTTTGATTTTTAATTTTTTTTTATTAATTATTATATTACTTGGTCACGACAAAAAATTTGATTTAGGTGGAATAAGGCTTTCAGCTCTAAAAAATTTTTGGAAAAAATATTTTGAGCCGCAGGGGTCCTACGGTAAAAAATTTTAGAAAAATATATTTTTTTAAATTTTGACAAGCAACGGTTAAGTTGCTATATTGATTTAAATGATATATATTCAAGAAAATATTATTCATATCTGTTACGTCTTTATCTTTTTCGAAAAAAAAAATTTGAGACGTTGGGGTCCAACGGTAAAAATTTTTTAAAAAATATTTTTTTTTTGTTTTGTGAAGCAACGCTTTTAGTTGCTATGTTGATTTAAATGATATATATTCATAAAAAATATTATTTGTATCTGTGCCATCTTTATCGTGTTCTAGAGCTGAAAGCCTTATCCCACCAAAATCAAATTTTTTGTCGTGAATAAGCTAACCAAGTAATATAATAATTAATAACAAAAAAATTTAAAATCAAAAAAACGTAGGGAAGGCGTGGTCGTAGGGGCGAAAAATTTTTTCTCAGTTATTTTTAAGTCAAAAGGAGAAAAAAATGAGCGGGTACCGTTTCAACATTTCAAACATTTCCAAAATAAGGGACACTCTAGTGTAGAGGGACTGGACCGGTTTTTTAAAACCTTTAAAACCAGTTTTGTTTTCAACGGTAGGTTTTTTTTTTTTTAATTTTGACTATTCAAAAAAACAATGGATTTAGGTGCAAAAACATTTTTTAAGAAATGCCAATTGTTTTATGTATAAAAAAAATATTTTGTAGCCCAAAAGTTTTATTTTAAGTAAGTTTTGTATGTTTTAAAAATATTTCTTTTTTAAATAAGAAATTTTTTTCTTTCTATTTCTATTTAAGAGAATTTTTCTTGAGTGCAAAATTTTTGATAGATGTTAAAAAAAAATTGAGTTGCAAATGAACATTTTGAATAAAGAAATTTCCTTTTAACAAAATTTTTTTTGAGTGTTAATTTATTTATTTTTTCCTGTAAACATTTTTTTGAGTTTCAAAAACTTTGTTTTTTAAAAAAATATTTTGTCGCCAAAAAATTTTTTTTGATTAAGTGTTTGGTAATATATTTTGTATTTAAATAAAAAATCCAATTTTAGAGAACTTTTTTTTTTTGGAGTGTACAATTTTTGTTGAATGTAAAAAGAAAAATTTAAGTTGCAAATTAACATTTTGAATAGAAAGTTTTTTGTGTGAATTTTTTTTTGAATGTCAAAAACGTTGTTTTGGGTACTTTTGTTTTACAGATTTTTTCTGAAAAAAATGATAATTCTTTACTTATTTTTGTGAGTGTAGCAACATTTTCTATATTTTTTTTTTTTAAATTGTACTATGTATTTTAAGCGTGTTAGTGGGTCCTGACATTAGAAAGCTTATGGCAGATGATAACTTTGAACTTTTGCTAAATGCTTCCCAAAGAGAAGCTTGGATATCAGTAAAGAGCGTAATAAATGAAGTATGTATTAGGAAACAATAAATCTGTGATGTTTAAGGAGTTCGTATCCGAAATGATAAAAAACTATAAAGAAATTGAAGTTTTAATGTCCTTAAAAGTTCATGCTTCGGAGATGTTTCTGATGAACACGGGGAACGGTTTCATCAGCAATTAGCACCTTTCGAAAACAAGTTTTAATTCAAATAATAACAAAATTATGCTAGCAGAATATGTGTGGTATATATTAAGAGAGATCTCTAACCAAGCCTATAAAAAACAAAAGCATTAAAAAATGTTTTTAACTTTATTTTTATTTTTTGTTTCATTAAAAAAAATTTAAATAAAATTTTTAAAATTTTTGTTTTGTTAAAATCCCTAAAATTATGTTATTTATTTTTATGTTTTGTTAGCCATAAATATAAAAATTTTGTTAAATAAGGTATTTTAAAAACAGTTTTTGTGAAGAAAACTTTTGCAAATATAAACTTTTTTGCTTGAAATTTGAAACATAAGGTTTTTAGGCATGCTTACATATTATACTAAAAGATGAAGCGATACATCTTATTTTAAAGGGATGCCACCTTTATCACAAAAAGATTTTTCGCGAATTGCAAAAAAACTTACATATATATAATTTTTTTTTTCATAAATTAATAACTCACAATAGTCGTTTTACATAAATCAGATCAGGTCTTGAAATAATTTACGGAGTTGCCAAAAAAATCGCAAAATTAATAAATTATTATAAAAATCGCGAATTTTACCACTTAAACGAACACAATTTAATCCAAATTCGTACTTAATATATTGCTATGGGTATAATCCACATTTCCCGAATCAAAAAAAATTAAATTTGTGCAAGCAGATTTTTTTTTAAATAAAAAACCGCAAAAAAATGGACAAAACTTTGATGAAGATTTGCAAGAAAACTGTTCCATTGATTCAAAAACGGACTTCACCATTGAAATCAGCATGCCTTAATTATATAGAAATGATGATCAGACCTCGTGTCGCAAAAAATTTTTGGTTTTTTGTAACGTAGTGTTGTTATTGAGGAACAATCTCCACGCCTTAGTGAGAAAGTTATGTGACTTGATTTGCTTGAATTAACCTTTATATTCCACTTTTTTAACCATTGCTCTATTAAATGTATTTCATTTTGAACAATTAACGAAGCATCAATAGGACATTGACTACTTGCAACTATAGCTGTGTCATCTGCGTATGTAGCAACTGTGACGTCATCTGTAACTGGCATATCTGCAGTAAAAATTGTATATAGTACTGGTCCAAGTACGCTGCCCTGTGGTATTCCTGCTTTTATTTCCATTATGTCCGATCTTTCATCTTTAACTTTAACGTAAAAGAATCTATCAGAGAGATAGCTTTTGAAAAACAAATAAAACGGAGATGGTAAGGTTTGTTTAATCTTAAAAAGTAAGCCATTATGCCATACTCTGTCAAACGCTTGCTGAATGTCAAGAAAAACTGCCGAACAATAGCGTTTATTTTCAAGTGTATCAGTTACAATGTTAACAATTCGGTGACATTGTTCAGGAGTCCCATGTTTATGGCGAAATCCAAACTGGTGGTCCGGTATGATATTTTTTTTCTCGAGTTCAGGTAAGAGTCTTTTTAAAAATATTTTTTCGAAAATTTTTGAAAATATTGAAAGTAGACTGATTGGTCTGTACGACGACAAGACATTTTCCGGTTTATTAGGTTTTGAAATCATAATTATTTCAGCGCATTTCCACTGAGAAGGAAAGTGATCTAGTCTTAATATGGCATTAAAAATAGTTGTTAAAAATATAATACTTTTTCGAGTCATTGAGGTTACAACTTTTGCATTGATGAGATCATAGCCATGAGATTTATTCTTATTCAATTTTTCAATTTCTAATTTCACTTCACTAGGTGAGATATGTTTTAATGGTAGGTCCATTTGACATGCTGAGTCTAAGAAGTTACTAACTTCGATGTTTTCTTCAATACTATTTATATTAAAGGGTTGAAAAATATTTTTTAAATGAAGTGCAAAAGCATCTGATTTGTTTTTATCAGATCTGCACCAAGAGCCATCGGAATTCTTAATAGGGGTGCTACGCTTGATTGGCCTTTTCAAATATTTTGTAGATTTCCACAAGAGATGTTCGTCGTATTTCGAGTAATTTATTTTTTCAATAAAGTTGGCAGTTGTTTTATTTTTAAATTCATATAAAAGTTGTTTGAGTTCTTTACACGCTGTGTTAAATAGCCTTTTGTCAACAGGGTTTCTACTAAGTTGCCAGTTTCTTCGCAGTCTTCTCTTTTCGTTTATAAATTGTCTAATTTCGGTCGAGATTCGAAGACTATTATTTTGTTTATTAACATTTGTAGGTGTTGATATAGAGGCAGCTTGGTGAATAAGGCCTGTCAAGTGTTCTACAGCATCATCAAGTTCTTTTCGGGTTTTTAAACTTATCTTTAAATTAATATTTTGATCCAGAAAATTTTGAAATAATTGAATGTTAGTGTTAGCGTTGAAAATATTGCTGTTATTTAATTTAACGTTTACCGCTGTTGAGTAATTTATAAGAACAGGCGAATGGTCTGAGCTAAGATCGTTAAGATCTTGAATATCTAAAAGGTGGTTGGGAATTCCTGAGTATACAGCAAAATCTAATAGATCCGGAACTTTTTGGGGATCTGATGGCCAATATGTAGGAGAACCGGTGGACAGTACACTGTATTTATTTTTTGTTAAACATTTGTATAGCTCTCTTCCTTTTGGGTTTATGAGTCTAGAACCCCACCAGGGATGTTTGGCGTTGTAGTCACCTGCAACTATAAATTTTTGACCCAATGTACGAAAAAAATTGTCATATATAGGACATTTTACGTTATGTCGAGGAGGAAAATATATTGAGGAGACTACAATATCACCATCATTAGATTTTATTTTAACAGAAGTTGCCTGAAGAAATGCTTCTTTTACCTCTGCCATAACTTCGTATTTTATTGACGTTTTAATAAGTATGCACGAGCCGGCATGTGCCCGATTATCTGGGTGATTTGTATGGATTAAGTCATAGCCATTTATAAAAAAGTAGGATCTGTTTGTCAAATGAGTTTCTGATACTAAAAGAACATCAATAAAATTTGCTTTAAGAAAGATCTCGGTTTCTCGTGTGTGATTGGAAAGTCCGTTTGCATTCCATACTGCTATACGTAAATTTATTTGCATAGTTTTGTAATAAGAGCAGACATCATGTTGATTAGAGTGTTTATATTCTCTATTTGTTTTTCAAGCATTGCTTCAATTCGTTTTAAACCGTCATACTGAGTATTTTTATTTTTAAGAGCTTCGGAATAAGAAAATTGATTTGTGTTATTGGGACCTGCAGAGTTATTTGCGTTAATGTTAGGAAAGTTTTCAGAATTTATGTCTAAGTTTGGTTGTTGATTATTATTATTTTGTTTTCTTAGCATATTTTTTTTTCTTAAAAGTTCTTTGTATATAGTACATCCTTTATAATTAGCCGTGTGGGCATCTAGGCAATTGGTACATTGTGGAGGAATATTTTTTGTTTTTGTACATTCTGCCGTTTTGTGATTTAAACCACATTTTACGCATCTAAAAACTTTTCTGCAGTATGTCTTGGTGTGACCAAATTGTTGGCACCTGTAACATTGTACAATGTCATTGTTTTTTAATGGAGGCTCTACTTTAATAACAGCATTAAATAAACAATTTAAATTATAAATTTCTTTATTATTGCTTTTTGGTTCAAGATCAACGAAGAAAATGGACAAAGGATTTTTTGTAACTCTACTCTTGACATTCGTAATGTTTCTTACCTTGTGATTAAATTTTTCAATTTCTTGTTTTATCAAATCAACTGGTGTTGAAAAATGTAAATTTTTAACGACAACTCGGTACGCTCTTTCTTGCTTTAATTGAAAGGTGTGATAATTTATGTTCTTATCATCGAGATATTTAACAATAGCTCTGTAGGATTCTGTTGACTTTAACATAAGTCTTACTTGCCCGTCTTTTAGTGACTTGTACGAAAATTCTTCCAATTTTATTACTTTCATAAAGTTGTTGACCATTGTCTTAATATCGGCAACATTGGGAATGAATATTGGTGGAGGTTTAGGTACGACATTTTCATCACTGATATTTTTTTGATCATCGTTGTTATTATTTTGTAATAATTGAAACATATTGTTGCTTGTACTTGCATTATTATTTGTTGCTATTTTCTTATGTTGATGAAGATTTGGTGATTCTGTTGAACGTCGTTTTGTTGGTAGAACTAGCTGCCAGTTTGTATTATCGGCTTCACTATCATCAGATAATTCGCTGCCACTATCCATGCTGGCAGAAACCAGTGGATTAGTGAATATTTACTTTGTTGTTTTAAGTTAAATTTGTTTTAAAAAAAGGGATTAATTTGTTGTTGATTTTAACATACAAAGTATGCAAATCAAAATTTTTAAGAAAAAGAAAGAGTTTTTTTATTTAATATTTTCAACGAATATTTATTTACACACTTTATGTCTGCACGGTATCACGGTCAAATAAAGACTGAGTCTCAGAATCTGAGAATTTTTCTATAGAAAAAATGTCTCAGAATCTGAGAGCTTTTCTATAGAAAAAATTTCTCAGAATCTGAGAGTTTTTCTATAGAAATAATGTCTCAGAATTTGAGAGTCTTTCAAAATAAGAAATGTATCAGAATCTGAGAGTGTTCCTATTGAAAAAAAATTCTCAGAATCTGAGAATTTTTCTACAGAAAAAATGTCTCAGAATCTAAAAATTGTTCAATAGAAAAATTTTTCAATAGAAAAATTTCTTAGAATCTAAGAGTTGTTCTATAAAAAAATGTTTTAAAGTCAAAGAATTTTTCTATAGAAAAGTGTCTTTGAATCTGAAAATTGTTTCTATGGAAAAAATGTCGAGACGTTTTTCTACAAAAAATGTATGTAAATAGCATATATTTTTATATTTTTTAGAAACTTTGGAACCGCTTGAAGAATATAATATATGTTGATGCTGAAGATACAAATTTATCAATTACTTTGGTTTTTACTGCAGTCTAGACAACGCAACAAAAAATCCATGAATTGTATTAGTTTATTAAAGTTTTATTTATGTAGGCAAACATAAAATAAATGTGATTTCAAACTAAAATATTCGCAATATTGTTTAATTTCTTAATTGTTTTTTTCGCCTTTGTCTGGAAAATCAGATCCATTTTATTATACCCTCCACTCTAGTGATTGAGGGTATATATAAGTTTGTCATTCCGTTTGTAACACCTCGAAATATTGGTCTAGGACCCCATAAAGTATATATATTTATGATCCTCGATCGATTTTAAGTCGATCTAGCGATGTCCGTCCGTAGAAACACGCTAACTTTTGAAAGACTTTACAGAGGCTACTGAAGTTTGGCATATATGTTTGTCATTTACCTGGTCAGGTTGGTATTGCAATCCAGCCAAATCGGTCCAGTAGTTCAAAAGTTATGAGCAAAAGAGTAAATTTCGGCAAGGGTGTTTCGCGAATTTACGAGATAAAAAACACGATAACTTTCGAAAGACAATAATGAGACTACTGAAGCTTGTCATGTATCTTTGCCATTCCCCGGGTCTATTTTTAATTAAATTTCAGCTCAATCGGTCCAGTGGTTCAAAAGTTATAAGCAAAACCCTGAATTTCAAATTAGTTTCATCTAAAATGCCACGTGTTTTAACAAGTTTGAAAAGCATTGGTGGTAATAAAACAATGCTTTTCAAACTTGTTTAATTTTAAAGCAATGCTTTTTAAGTTTGTTTAGTTCTAAAAGCATTGGTAACTTAAAAATTACACTCGAAAAAAATTTTACCCTCAAAAAAAATTTTACACTCAAAAAAAAATTTACACTAAAAAAAAAAATTACACAAAAAAAAATTTAGTTTTTTTTTTTACAAAAATGACAATATTTTGTGTACATACGTACGTGCATTCACTCAGAAATATTTTTACAGTTAAAAAAAACATTACACTCGAAAAAAATTTTACACTCAAAAAATAAAAATAGTAATTTTCTTTTTTTTTTTTTTAAAAAAAGACAAAAAAAGAGTTTTTTACTCAAAATAAAATATTTTCCACTCAAAAAAAATTTTACACTCAAAAAAAAAAATTACACAAAAAAAAATTAGTTTTTTTTACAAAAATGACAATATTTTGTGTGCATACGTACGTGCATTCATTCAGAAATATTTTTACAGTAAAAAAAACATTAAGCTCGAAAAAAAATTTACACTCAAAAAAAATTAGTAATTTTTCTTTTTTTTAAAAAAAAAAAATGGCAAAAAAAAGTGCTTTTTACTCAAAATAAAATATTTCTAATCAAAATTGTTAATTTTTTCACGTTAAAAAATGTACTACCCTTTAAAAAAATGCATTGTGGAGGGTATGCATAGATTCGGCAAAGTCGAATTTAACTTTTCTACTTGTTAAACTTCTATTTTTCACAGAACTTAAGTGGGAGAGGCCAGTTGTGTGCTGCACAATATGCAGTTCTTCTATCTGAAAAATATACATATGCATATGTATTGTTTCTAATAATTTACATGATAAAATTTAGCGCAGGAAGATTAGCTTACCTTTTTTTCTTGAGAACTATCCACATTTGTAAATTTTTTCCGTATATTTACATTTTTTACAATTGTTAAAAAAAATATTGGTTGTTTATTTATTTTTTATTTTTATTTTGAACTGTCAATTTTGTAGATAACAGAATTGCAACATTTGAAAAATCGAAGAAAATTGTATCAAAAAAATTTAAAGTAACGTAAATCATAGACACCAACCCCGTAACATAAACGAAAATATTTTATCGATTTAGTGAATCACAATAGTGACTGCTTTCCGTCTGTAGACGAAACGTTTTGTCGAGATACTGAATTGCCCTATTAATATTCTACAAATCAAAAATATTTCATCAAAATCGGTCCAGTACTTTTTGCTGTACAACTGCAGCCGATTTTGTCCTTTAAAAAAAAAATATACAATTAAGTGGAAATTCCGGTTTATCAAATTTTGTGTTCTGAAATTTTAAAAATATTACAAGAAATTATTTTTCAAATTAAAAAACCGAATTAAAAAAATATTACGTATTTATTTTTTATAGCTGCTAAAAAAATCACATGAAGGCCGTTTATTTTTTCTTTAAACCCCCTTAATAATAATAATATTATTTAAATCTTCGTTTTATTGGTTTTGGAACAGTTACACATGCTGAACCTTTTTCTCAAGATTAGCGAGTTCTTAGATATTAAAGACACAGTGCGTCTGTATCCATTACTTTTCTCACTAGTGGTCATTGATGCTTAAATTTGTTTACAGTATTTATTTCCAGTCTCGAATATTTCGAAAATGGATCGAAATAATTTGGGTTCACGACGTCTTTTTACTACCCATGAAATTTTCTGGTTCCAATTTTCGAATAAGTTAGAGTGGAACTACAAAAAGTACTTAATTAGCGGTTATTCGAATCTTCAAACGCAAATATCTAAAAAAAGGTAAACGCTAGAGAAATATTCAACGCAGATTTGGAATTAGGAGGGAAAAATCTATATAGTTCATACATTTAATTTTAAAGAGTGTTTATTTTTTATTTTCTTAAATTTATACGCGATTTTTGCAAAAATATTTTTTATGCAAAAAACCAACAAAATATTAAGAGAACTCTTTTTTAGTGCAATATTTCGTTAATAGAATTTTTTTTTTTCACAAATGAGAGTTCTATTTAAACAAGATGAATTTAATTTCAACTAATTTTACTATTTCGTGAGGTCATATTTTAACATATTATCAACTATTTTACATAAAAATGTTAAAACCCAAACACATTTTTTGTTTACTTAAAATAAAATTAATTGTATGAAAATAAAACTCTTTTTATTTCGGAGTTTTATTTTTAAAACTCGGTACCGAGTTTTATTTTAAAATTGTGGGAAATTTATTTAAAAATTGAATTAAATTTTTTTGAAAAAAATACTTTTGGTTTTTTTTCATTGAAGAGTTTTAAGTTTTACACTTTTCCCTTGTCTGCCTTAATCAAGTGGTCTGCCACACGTTAGATGCCTGGGGAAGTTTTAATAACTTAGCTGGTTTTCAACAGATTTTAGTACCTTATTAGAGAGGCATTTTACTCCAAATCAAATTTAACTTAAAATATCAAAAAATTGGAGAAAACTGAAAAAAAATTCATATTTGTCCTTGTAATCCGCTTATTAAAATTCAAGGCCGATGAGGCACGCCTTACCCATGTTCAATCAACCTTAATTTTTGTAATACATATCTTTACCCACAAATGAATATATTTTTGGAGCACCATATAAAATAAACCATACCCGTGTAAAAAAATAATTGGATCAAAACATATCTCTTTTGATCAAAATATATATGGATCATATCTAAATGGATATAATCAGATCTACTCCATATATACTCATATCTGCTTCAAATATGTTTTGATCCGTAAATTGAGTCTATCTGGCATATATGACATATATGATCAGACATTTTCAGATATGTTCATATATGTAAAATTGTCAGATAGACTCAATTTACGGATCAAAACATATCTGAAGCAGATATGAATATATATGGAGTAGATCTGATTATATCCATTTAGATATGATCCATATATGTTTTTATCAAAAGAGATATGTTTTGGTCCAATTATTTTTTTACACGGGTAGTACAAAAAAAGTGCAATTTTAAAAATTTAGAGTCAAACTTTTTTAAAAAGTCGTTTTTAATTTTAAAACGTTAAAAAACAAGGGATAATTACTTCGAATAATTTTTTCATATTATTTTTCTAAAACTACATTTAAATACCAACAAAACTTTTTCCAACTTTTTTTAAGATATCTATATTTTTACTGGTCAAAATTAATTGAAAATTTCAATTTATTTAATTTGCCATTTTGAAAATTTGATTACTCAACACCAACATGGTATAAAAATCTATATCTGCGGTCGGGTCTAAAAGTGAGTGATCTGGCCTGGAATTTTCAAGTATAAATGTTTTTTACTTACTAGAATAATTTTAATAACTTAAATTTTTTAAGTAGAAGTATTTTCACGTAATTTTAATTTTTGACAAATTTTTATCAAGTATTTTTACAATTTAATTTAATAAATAACTTGAGCAACAATTTTTGGACATAATAATCAATTTCTTTTTTAATAATTAAAATTAAATTTTTGAATAATTTTGGATTTCTATGTGTTTTTCGGTTTTCTGTTGGCTTAAAAGCGATTTTGAAAAGGTCTGCAACTTCTTTAAACATTATGCTAATGGCATCTCATTGGAGCAAACGTGAAGGTGTAAAAAACCTGCAAATTTGCCGCGGAGTCGCCCCTAGAGCGAAGCAATGTGATTTATTTTTGTTTTGTTTTTAAACGTTTTGAGTTTCGCAAATTTCAAGGAATTTTAATTTTTAACAATATTTGTTATGTTTTTCAAAAAACCCTTAAAACAGTGTTATTTTTACTTAAAAAATATTTTTACACTCACAAAAAAAAATGTAAAAACTTACAAAATTTACCCTCAACAAAAAAAAAAACGGCTCTATGAAATAAGGCCCCAATGAAATAAGGCCCCAAATCAAAAATGAAATAAGGCCCCACAAATTTTTACTAAAAAAAATTGGGGCTTTATTTCATTTTTTGTTTTGGGGCTTTATTTCATTATGAAATAAGTCCCCAAATTTTAGGAATGAAATAAGGCCCCAAATAATATTGTGGGGTGTTATTTCATTTTCTCTGAAATCTGCGAAAGCCAACGACGCAACGAAAAAGACTGCTAACGAAATAATTTTCACAGAAATAAGTCCAAAATGAAATTAAATTACTACAGAAGCAACAAAAAATTAACTTAAAAAGATTAGTGCAATTGCTAACGCACCTACTGAATCTGCGATAAGTATTTTATAAATTTCGCTGAAAGATCGGATGAGAAACATCTTACGAATATGAATTTAAATCTCTATATTAATTTAAAATTTTTCTCTCAGAACTTAATCAATAATAAATTTTGTCTTTAATATATTTACAAACCTCGAAAAGGAATTAAAACTGGTTATATCCTTGGGCATTTCTAGGATTCTATTTAATTACTGATGAAATAATTTGATGCATGTTTTAAAAATATTTAAATGCATGTGGTGATGAAGGAAGCGCCGCAGGCGAAAAATTTTTACAACAGATTTTAACAAAAAATTAAAAAAAATCGCGCGATTTGTAGTAGATTTAATATATTTTGGATTTAAATTGAGTCCTTTGTATGTATGTGTAAAATTTTTAATTTACCAAAAATTTTGGAGTAATTTTTTAATGAAATAGTAGATAAGCTTATCGAACGGACTTAATATTTATTTTTGTTTTTAAATTGGGGCCTTATTTCATTTTCAAAATGGGGCTTAATTTCATTATGAAATAAGGCCCCAAAATTGGGGCGTTATTTCATTTTATCTTTGGGGTTTTGTTTCATTTCATTGGGGGCTTATTTCATTTATTTTGTGGGGTGTTGTTTCATAATGAAATAAAGCCCCAAAAAATGGGGCGTTATTTCATTTCTGGTTTGGGGTCTTTTTTCATTGGGGCCTTATTTCATAGAGCCAAAAAAACACATTCTTTGTGAAAAATTTTTTTGAGTGTAAATTTTTTTTTTGTGTAGAAATTTTTTTGACTAACAAAAACACTTGTTTTAGTATGCTTTGGAAAAAAACAAAAAAAAATTGTTAAAAATTTAAATTCCTTAAAATTCGCGAAACTCAAATAATTCTAAAAATTAATTGTGAGAACGGATGCCCCTACTTTTTGGAATATTTAATTTTAAGTATATAATTTATAAATGACATGTAAAAAATTGCGGTTTTTGGAGTTTTGGAAGTTTTGGTTAATAAAATTTTCAGAAATTTAAAAATTCTCGCTTAAAGTTCCCCCTAAAAATATATGGTAAATGTTATCACAAAACATAGCATAACTTATTCAATTTCTTTATTTTTTGACGTTTTGGAAAGAAAACACTGTGACACTATTAAAGGGTCAATTCTTAGGGCCTCATCCAAACCAAAACAGTTTGAAAGTACTTGTGTGTAGTAGTAAAACCCCCAATGGGTTTTGGTCTGTAACGTCTCAAATTTTTTTTATAGCCCACTGAATTTTTCAGTTTTTTTTTTCAAAGGCGTTGGAAAAAAGTCGAAAAAATAATGTAACTGTTCTTTTGAGCTTAAAATAGTGTTTGGATGTCTTCAATAGAATTTTATGGGGATTTTTTTTCTAGAATATATTAACCCTATATCTACCGTATTTATTGGTCATTTAAGTACTTTTCTTAAGAAATGGCTCAAAAATCTACTAAGACTAGCGTTTAATGGGTTAAATTGTTCTACGAATATGTTCTGCATCAAATTTCACTAGGGGTTTCTTAAGGCAGAAAGTTCGACTGATATTAGGAAAAGGCAGAAAAAAGATAAATTGTAAAGTGTCATTAATTTTTTTATATTTTTGCCAGAAATTGTATAGAATTACACTCTAAAAAACGCATGTAAACTTGCTATTATAAATTGGGTAAATTTTTGTTGAATAGCACGCATTATGTGTTAATATAAACACTAAATGCGTATAATAAATTCAAACCCATTAAACACAGCAAATTAAAAATATTATCCGTTAATTCAAATATTTTACACACAAATGCCTAAATAAAATTGCCGATCAACATACATACACACACGCTAATTAACTAAAACGCCAGATAAAAATATAAGCTTCCGTAGCGTAGTGGTTAAGAAGTGTACTTTCAAATCAGAAGGTGGCGAGTTCGATGCTGGCTGGCGCCGTATGTTTTATTTTTGTTTTTTTTTTGTATATTTTATTAACCTCATTTTTATTTAAATTGACCACATGTGGTCAATTTATTCAATTTACACATTCAGAGTAAAATTACCCAATTTATAGTAGGAGTCCAGTTTCCTACTGTAAATTGGGTAAATTTCAACAAATTTTGATTAGATTGTATAACTAACAAATGTAGGAAAAAATATAAAAAGTTAATGATACTTTACAATTAACCTTTTTTATGCATTTTTCGTATACCGGTTGAACATTCTGCCTTCAGTAACTCCCAGTGAAATTTGATGCTGAAAATAATCGTAGAACATTTTAACCCTTTAAACGCAAGCCTTAATAGGTTTCCGAAACATTTCTTTAAAAAAATTACGTAAATGACCCATTAAAAAGGGAGATAGAGGTTTAGCGTACTCTAGAAATATGTGTCCCATAAAATTCTATTGAAGACATTCAAACACTATTTTAAGTTCAAAAGAACATTAACATTACTTTTTTTTCGACTTTTTTCCAACGCTTATGAAAAAAAACTGAATAATTCAGTGGGCTGTAAAAAAAATTTGAGACGTTACAGAGCTAAACCCTTTGGGGTTTTTACTACTACACATAAGTACTTTCAAACTGTCTTGGTTTGGTTGAGGCCCTAAATATGCTGTTGCACTGTGTAATTTAACGTACCTTTTTAAGGAAATAAGACAAAAATATTTTAATAACTCACGATCAACAAAGAATGAAAAGAAAGTGAAAATTTTTTGAAAAAAGTGTGTTTTTTTTTACTTAAGGGGCCGTAGTTCAGCCATATTGAATTAATTAAATTATACATATAATTTTTTGTTAACCTATTTTTCTTAAATCAACACCTTCCGCTTCCATGGTGCTTTCAAAAGGGGAAAAACTTAAGACTGCCCGACTAAAAAAGTTTAGATATAGTAACATATTATTTAGTATATTTATATATTGCGATACATAGTAGTTTACATAATTATATGTGAATGTATCTTGTATTAAGTTTTACACACAAAATTTTATGTGGTGCCATATAAAAGGTTATCAAATCATGTTGCATTTAATACAGTCCGAAAGTGTGCGATTTCGCATGGAATGCCTCTTATATTTTGTTACATAAGAGACTTCAAATGATGCATTTGATATTTGTTTACACAATGTTTGCCTAAATTCCTTTTCTTGTTTTTACTAAAAACGAAAAATTTTATTTATTTTTTTTATTAAAAATGGCTATCTGTAGAAAAAGAACTAAAAAAAAAAAATGTGGTTAGGTCATTGATCAAACCTTTAAACCCAGCAAAAACTTGCATTACCAAGTAATGAAATGTGTAATAGGAAACTCAAGAGTTATAACTGCTCCTGATTCGAATTACTTTTCCCATTACATTAACAAGCAAATGTGCCAAATGTTATGATTATCAAAACAGTATTAATAACTAATACATATATAGTTATATGTAATGAAAAAATTATTTTAAAAAAAAATTTCAAAAATATTTAATTTTATTTTATTTTTGACCACAATAATGTGCAGTGAGTCGAAAATTGAAAATCTCGTTCTGAATTTTTTTTATTTTATTATAATGACTTAGGTAAGTCATTATTAGTAAGTCCTTATTTTACATTTCAAAATAATGATAAAGGTAATTTTCCATCAATACTAAGTAATGCGAGTGGTAATGATGTGACATTACCAAGTTTTTGCTGGGAATTGTATACTGGTACATTTTCTTTTGATTAAATATGTGTGTCGTAAATACACACATTTTTAAAAAAAATTCTATTAAACTACAAGTCACTAACAGATTATTAATTAAGTTACAATTAATTTCAATAAGCTTGTACAATTTGTCAAATGTTCTCTTGTACTCTCTATACGCTAACAAAATGAATGAATAAAAGCCTAATTGTAATGAGGATATACTTCAGGATGAAAATAAAAAAAAAAAATCTGAACGCGAGCATGACAAAGCTAATGTAATTGTTACAATTTTTTTTGATTTTTTTGCGTGGAAAAAATCACAGCAGACTCTCAAGGGAAGTTACCTAAGTGAAATATATCCATATAGATAAATAACTGTTTGTGACAAATGTAATAACATCATATAAAAAGAATTAAGAAAATGTGCACCACACGCTCTTGATTAGGACACCTTTTGAAAATCTCAATCAATTCAACAAATATTACATAGGATGCTTCCTCCTTCGACATGTTTAATAAAAAAAAACGTGAAACAAAATCACAGCTTCAGTCAAAAATTTTTGACAAAAACACCATGTTAAACATGGTAAAATAAAGAAAAGAGAACAACAAGGAAAAACAAAAAAATTACACAAAATGAAGAATAATGAGTGAGTAAATGAAAAGATGGATGTTTGTTGGTAGGAGAAAAGTAGCTGCAGAATTAAACGATGAAATAAGGAAACGTATTTTACCTTCGTCATTGTCATGATAATTAATTTAAAATGTACTCAAACCGTCTCTTTTTGTTTTTGTTTTATTACAAAACATTTTACCCAAAAAGGGTTTAAGGGACTTATTTTGGAAAACAAAGCAAAAACTTCATATACATTCGAACTTCATACAATAGCTTGTACTCATTGAATGGTAAGTCATGGTAAGTCATGGTGGCTGAGTTGAAAATCAAGACTATTTTGAATCAAGTCAACACTATTCAAAACGATACTACACCATTTAACATTGGAAATATTCGCTTTAACTCGGAAAAAATTATATTTTTGACCAAAGATTTGTATAAGGCATTCATTAGTAATCGTTCCTCTATAGCTCACTAGGATGCTCAGTAGGCAATTTGACCAGAAATCCTGGTCAAAAATAGTTTTATGCACTAATAATAATAGTGTTTTTGAAATGACGTTCGATAGAGAATATATCAAAGAAAATTATAAAATAATAAAAGCAGCATAAAAGCGATGTCTGGAGTTAAATATATGAGTCCAAGTCGTACACTCAGATGAAAAAATGTGTCAAAAAATCAAGAAAACAAATTTCAGTTTGAATTAGAAAACTTTTACCAGATTTTTTGTTAAAATGGAAAAATTCTCCATTATGTTTAAAAAAATGAAAGAAATATGTTGGGGTTTTTACTAGAGTTGTCTATTATTCGTCTTTCAACTTTGTTCGAATAATTCAAATAATTGTTTTTGTTCGTTCGATCAATCGATTAAATATATAAAATTTTCGATTAATCGAGGAGAATAACGAATAAAAAAGTGGTTGCTAAAAATTATTTTCACTAACAAAAAAATAAACAATTCATAAAAAAAACTTAAAAATAAAATAATTTATATTTTATTAACGAAAAAAATAAGTAAAAAACTTATAAATTGAATAACTGAATTTACTTTTTTATGTAAAAAATGCATAACATTAAATTCGCACTAATTTTTTTAAACATGTTTAACCACTTAATCATGTTTAAATTTAAACTTGTTAAGGTACATAAACATGTTTAAGTACTTAAACATCTTTAAAAAAATGAATGCGAATTTGGTATAAAAAAACTTAGAATTAAAATAATTTTAAGATTATAGTTGGTGGGATTCGGCGTTGGAGGACACCTTTTCCCTCTTCATAGATGTTTAAAAACTTATTTTCACGATATCTATGCCTAATGGACCACACAATGGACCTCAGCAGCCACTTACAACGCCTGAAAAACACTTATCATTTATTTCTATTATTTTCTACAACCACAGCCTTAAAAGGGGGCGGACGGAAACAATAGCATTTCCTAATATTCCATTTTTTAAATAAATATACAAAAATAATTTTGTTTTTCTGGTAGTGTTTTAGTTCTTTAAGAAGTAAAATTTTTCTCCTTGTCCGATTTTGCATGCAAGCTTAACCAGCCTATGACCATAAGACATAATCGTGCCAAACTTCAGGAGTATGACTTTTTTATTTTGGACTGTATCGTGCCATTCACAGACGTACATCGCTCGAATGTCTTAAAATCGTTCAGTGGTCAACAATATATCTATTTTATGGGGTTTTAGACCGATATTTTAATACTGTAGTTGGAGTAGGGTGGCCCAAAATCCCTTTTGCTTCGCTGCAGGTCAACGTACCTTAAAAAATGAAGGATGGTATCGTAACTAATATTTTGAGCCAAATTGCAGCACCCTACGACGATTAGAAGGGGATGCTAACTGATCACATGTGTTTGCAACCTCCGAAGAAATCTAAAAAAAAAAAAATTTTGCAATCCTAAAAATTACTACATGGAATGGTATCGCTACAAGAGCAAATAAGTCACATATGGCCATTTTGCCCTAAGGTTGCCTACAAAGGACAATAAGGACATTTTAGTTTCGATTAGGAAAAAAACCAAAAAAAAATTTTTGGATATTATACTCAAATTAAAGATATTTGTATTACCTTTCAAATGAACTTTATCGCAACTTAATGGTCCGCATAGTTTTTGAGTTAAAGCGGTTTTAGTGAAATGCAGGGTTCCGCTTTTTTAAATATGTATTTTTTTTGTTTAAGGACAAACTTAGGACAAAATGGCCACATGTGAATTATGTGCTCTTGTTACGCTAGCATTTCATATGGTTATTTTTAAGATTCCAATAAAAAAAATTTCAAGATTTCTTTGGAGGTTGCAAACACTTATGATGAGTTAGCATTCCCTTCCAATCGTTGTAGGGTGCTGAAATTTGGCGCAAATTGTTCATTACGATGCCATCTATCATATTTTGAGGTACGTTCAGTTGTGAGTTATACTTGATATTTTTCCATATGTTGTTGGGCCACACTAAGTTGGAGGGTATAAAAAAATGATTGTTCGATTAATTGATATACATATATTAATCGATTTATTCGTTATTCGGATTTTTAAATTAAGCTAACAAGAGTTTGGATTTGTTTGATCGATTAATCGAATTATTCTTAATCAGTTAACAACTCTAGTTTTTACTGACTCTGTTTGCTGATTTAAAAAAAAAAATATTTAAAATTTTAGAAGATTATTTTGTTATTTTACACCAAATTTTTTTACAATTTTACTAAAAATTGTTCAAATGTAAAAAATAATTATTTTAATACTTTAACAGAAATATTTAGTTCTCCTGTTTTTAAGAAAATTTTCCTAAAAAAAAAAAATATGAAAAAATTTTTTTTAAAAAATTTATTGAAAAAAAAAAAAAAATTTTTAAAAAATTGTTGAAAAACAACATAACAAAAAAATGTCACTTGGTTATCTTTTATTAAAATTATTGTGTTACTAATTTCTTGTGCTCTATCTTTCCACCGTACTGCGGATTCCCCTCCCTTCTGGATTTTGGAAGCAATAAAGCGGGGAAATTTACACAATGGTATTTCCCAATTGTCAACACTTCTGAGAATGAGAAATTTATCAGAAATCAAAAAGTGGCTATTGTATAAAAGCCATATCAAGCGCATTAAAACAGTCTTATTCAAATACGCTTTTAATCATTCAGATCCATTAAGAATTACTAAAGATATGGCTTTTTTAATTGAGACACTTTTGACTGATTTTTTGGTTTTTCAAAAATTAAAAAATCGAATAAAATCGCGAGTTTTTTGAATTTTGCCGAACTCAAATGTTAAATCTTTAAATGGGCCCATATATTATTTCTTTGCAAAATATTAGGAAAATCTAAGGACCGCCGCACATTGGTTGAAGAGTGTCCGAAATTCATTTTCTTCATGTTCGCCGATTTGGATAATTTTTTGGTATTTTGTTGTCAGATATCTGAATATTATGATTCCGTAATATTAGGCTGATATATTCATTATTTGTTTGGACAGACACGCTCAAAGTTCATATATGTTCGCTTGTTTAAAATGGCATGCAAATTTACTGTATATTCAATCTTTTGTTACAATCATTGTAAACTTATCATTTGACTTTGTTGTATATTTTCGTAAATGACAATTGTCATGGATGAGATTTGCATTAAAAAAAGTTGTAAAAAGTGCCATATAAATAATTTCTTAGAACAAAATATAAACAACATCAAAATTTCAATGTTCATCAACTTTAGTGGACTGCATCTTTTTAGCGCTGTGGAGCGCTGTTTAACGAAAGATGTCAAATTACAGCTTGAAGTCTCAGCTAAAAGCTAAAAAAAATCAGCTGCTCCTACCTGATCCTTTCCAAAAAACAGTAAAAACTATAAAATAATAAAGTAACAAAACATGAATTTTCGTTCATGCTTCAGAAACTCTGATTTTTATACCCTCCAACCAAAGTATGGGGGTATACTCACTTTGTCATTCCGTGTGTTACACATCGAAATATCGGTCGGGGACCCAAAAAGTATATATAATATTGATCCATGATAGAATCTAAGACATTCTTGCGATGTCCGTCCGTCCGTCTGTAGAAATAACGATGCAGTCCAAACAAAAAGAGCTAGACCCCTGAAATTGGGCAAGAATATCTCGTATGTTACTGGTAAAATTAATTTCGAAGATGGGCAAAATCGGAGCAGGGGTAAAAAGTTCCCCCTTGAAGAACTAAAACGACCCCTGAAAAATACGATATTTTTACGAGTTTTTTGTTTTAATTTTTGCTCAACAAATGTAAAATTTGTATGCCATATTATGTTCATAGACCTGCGCTTGGACCAAGGGGGTTATAAAATTCGATTTTTTTCAGGCTGACACCTTTTGGGGGCGTGGTTATAAAAATTAATTAAAAATAACGATAAAAATGTATTATTTAAGCGTAAATATCATAAACAAATAATTTGTAAACATATGTAGCGGAGATACAGGTGTCCCCCACCAATTCCACCGACCCCCCACAAGAAAAAAGGACGCCCTTGCGATTTATTTTTTTATTTCAAACGTGTTGGAGGGTATAAAAGATTCGGCACAGCCGAATTTAACACTCTTACTTGTTTCTATTTGTTTTTTCTATAGGAGGTGGACGTACAAGTGGGCGGATCAGGTATATATTTTCAGGAGCCCATTCTGCAACTATAATATTTATTTTTTGTGAAAATTGAGTTGATGCATTTAAAATCAAGGGAGTTATGCCACTTTTTCAATACAAGTTGTATGGGAAGTGGGCCTAAAAGTGGGCGGATATTTTTCAAATTTCACACAAATGATTCTGAGTGTTTTAAAATGATATGTGCCAAAAAATAATGCCGTTGGTCAAAATTTACTTTTCACTTTGTATGGGAGGTGGGCGTAAAAGTGGGCGGATCATTTTGATTTTTGCATTTTTTTCTTGATTCAAAAAAAATGCCTATGTGCCATGTTTCATTGTTCTGCGACAACTTCTTCTATTTTTAGCCGCTCGTTCTATGAACATCAACCAATGTGCGCCGGTCAAAAAGTCGACATTTTTGGGCGGTCTCTCATGGAATGGCCGATATAGGAAAGTCAAGAGATTCTTCAACGATTTCCCTTTAATAGTGTTTATTAAAAGTGTTTATTAGAATGACCCCGCACAAATGTGGAACTGAAGTTTAAGTTTTCAAGTTCTTAAAATCTGTATTTTAGCAGATAACTTTGTCACATATCTGTCGAATTGAGATTACAGTCATTTTTTTTGATGCAAATAGTGTAGATAATATAATTATCTACCTTACGTTGTTTTTTTTTCTCATTTTGCGTTATATGAAAATATCTACGTGAAAAAAACAAATTTAAAAGAAGGAAAAATGCAAAAGAAATGAACAAACTCACATTAGTTTTTTATCAAACATATTTGTTTTCTCAAAACATTTTTTTTATATTAAACTCATTTAATTTATATAATATTAATTTAAAAACCTACTGCTGCGTCTCAAAGACTGTATCGATCAACGCCAAAGACTATAATATAGAGATAAGACTAATTTATTTCTTCTACTACCTCCTAGGGGGCGCATGTCTTAGTAATAGTTCAATAATATTCTTGAGCTAATACTAAAACTAAGTAAGGGCTCAAATAACTTAGGAAATACTGCTCAGATAACTATGTAATTTTCCATACACTCGTAGTAACTATCCAATATCTTACATATAAAATAAAATTTGAAAATTTTGCGCGCAAAAGTTAGTTACATAGATTTTTTAAAATTTAGTATGCTACTAAAGTCTCATAAAGTAGACAACTTTTTTTCCGGTATTGCCATAGAAGCAATGCCCTGATTAACGCTGTCATTTAAAATAATTTTTTAAGAGATATGCAACCACGCCCATGTTTACAACCCACAAGGAAGCAGAAAACCAGGTCGACCAAAAAACACCTGGCGGCGATCTACTCTAAAAGAAATAAATTCCATGTCTCATAGTCTTGGTAGAACCTTCAATAACATCGGAGAGCTCAAAGTTACAGCCGCACATCGACAAAGATGGAGACAACTTATAGACAGCCTATGCCCAGTATAGAGGCAGCTCGTAATCAGAAGACGACAAGCAAGGCATTATATATATATTTAAGAGATTCCAATGAGCACCAAAAAAAAAAACGGAGAGAAAAAAGAGAAATAAAAATATTTATTTATTTATTGAATTTTTAACATATTAGTAGAAATCATATACTAAATTAACCTAACCGAGACGGGTGACTATGACCATTACACGTTATAGTGAAACAGGCCAAGGCCTCTGGTGGGAATCGAACCCACGACCCCCAGACTCATAGGCTAGCACACTACCAACTAGCCCACTGGGGCGCCTAGAAATAAAAATATAAAATAATTTTTTTTTTTTTTTTTTCAATTTATTTTTGGTAATATCAGCAAAGAAAAGCTTGTAAAAATATTGTCAACACAATTTCAAGTTCAGCAAAAAAAATTAGTTCAAGGTTTGTTTAAAATTGCTAATGCGCTAAATTATGTTTACAATATATTTTTGCTAATATGCTAATTTCAGCAAAAAATTTGCTAAAAATTAGCTAACAAGCATTAGCAAAAAAAAAAAATAGTAAATCTACTAACGTATTTTTTTAGTGTACTTTTAGTCTACTACATATTAGTATAATTTTCATTCAAAAAATACTTGATTATCTCAATTTTTTTTGACAAGTGTTATTTATAGCACTGGATATTCTCAATTATTTTTAAATTTAAATTTTTTTCACTTCTATTTAATTCTTTTGTTTAACAACATTTTTCAATATATAGATTGCATTAAATTTGAGTTTCCCGGTGTAAACTTTCCCTTCAAAACTCTTAAATACAATCTAAAAATTTAAAAGTTTATTTTTATATTGGAAATGGTGTAAAAATTGTGAAGTCTTCGTAAAACAAAAAATCTGTAGAACTTTTTCAATTTTTGATTTTTTTGTCTTTAGTATGTGTTTGTTGACCTTAGTTAACATAAAATGCCACTTGAATTAACTTTAAAAATTCAGCACACACTCATTTACTGTGCATTAGAGTGGGTTAACAAAAGTCAATTTTTAATGTACTAAATACCTAACACCTTAAATATTAAATTTCAAAGAAATCGGTAAATTAACTTAATTGACCAAATTTTCGAAAAAATTTTAAGAAAAAATTATAATAATTTTTGAAACCCAAACAATTATTGCTTACAGCATTTGCTTATATATGTATGACAAATTTAAAATATCTACCTACTTTACTACACAGTTACTACCACATCAGCAAACTAAGTGTCAAAATCAGATGCCAATATACACATACACGTGATGTAGTCTGTCGTTTGAAACCCACATGAGATATTGACAATGTGAAAATGAACGTGTATTCAAAATGAAAGCGAACGTAAAACAAAGGTACCATTGTTATACACATACTGTGTTCTTGCTGTTATTGAATTTAAGTGAAAAACAAAAAAAAAAAATTAAATATTGACAAGAAAATAATACAAGATTTTGTTTAACCATCATTTTTGTGATCGGTGTAACTTCTTGGTCTGGAAAACGGTCCTTTTAGGCCACGTAGGTTGGGGGAAAATTTTAAATTGACCCCTGGGTTTTTTTTTTTTGAAAATAGTATATTTGTTAGTAAAATTACAAAAATTAACTGAAAGTAAAAAAGACAACTTTTGTTGTTTTTTTTTTAACAAATTTTAGAGATCAGATTTTAATAGATTTCTATTATTTATTCATAGTTCTTACCCAGCAAAACTGGGTAATGAGTTGTGAAATGTAATCACTAGTTACTCCTATTTTTTCTAACCCTTTCAGATAATTACTTGGTAAGCGAAGTTTTAGCTGGGTTATAGAGAGTACCCATTAGGGTGGGGCGATTAGTAAGGAAGGAAAAAAATCTTAATGGGCGCTTCGCGTTTCTGATTCTTGGGATTGTACTGAGCAAAAAAGTCAACTCGACCATACGTCTACGGTGAAAATCGAGCCTCCCGATTTTGACTTGAAGTTTTTTCTCAGACTTTATTTTTTTTGGAAAATTTGCAAATTTTCTTGGGCTCATATTTCGTAAACTATTTGAAATTTTGACTTATTTTCAAAAGTAAAGTTGTAGCTATTGTCTCGGGCTACAATTTCTATGAACATATTACTTAGAAAATACTTCGTTTTCATGGTCAAAAAGTCGAAAATGTAGAAAATTCACCACTTTTTGTAATTTTTTTTTGGATATTTTGGCCTATAACAGCCAAACCATTGAGATTTTCAATCCAATACTAAGACAAAAATTGTAGCCAAGACAATACTTAAGAACTCTCTAGTACATCGCAAAAGCATTAGAACCCTCCTTCAGGCAGCTTTGGCCTTCTGAAAGTGCAAATTTTTTGTGAAATTATTGATAAATTACCATTTTCAGTTGTTCATAGCGCAAAATCATAAACATGTTCTATTTCATATTTTTATTCTATTTATTTGTAGTATTTATTTATTTTATTCAATTTATTTTATTTCTTTTTTTTATTCTTGTATTGTTTTAAGTTCATTTAACGCATTTTTGTTAGTTTATTGTAAACGATCACCAGAGATAAAACAAATTTAGTTCTTCTACTGGCTCCTAGAGAGCGCCAGTCTTTAATATCAGCTCAAGAATATTACTAAGACTTAGTGAAGGCTAAAATAACTCAGCAAATACTGCTCATATAACTACACTCAAAAAAAAAAAACTGTAAAGTTAGCAAAAAAGCTTGTAAACCTACAAGAAATTTTGCTGATTTTGAACCCACAATTTTTTTGGTAAAGTTAGCAAAACCGTTTTGCTAAAAATTAGTTAACTGAAATTATTTTTATTTAAACTTAGTTCATACACATTTGAGGGCCCCATTGGGTTTGGACCCGATAGGTCCAGACCCCGATGAGCCTAGACCTAGTTGGGTTCCTTAAAAATCGTCATAGTTTTTGATCCAAAATTTGTGTCCGTTTCGCTCTACCTTGCTTAGTTTTTGAGATACGTGATTTTAGGGGACCACCGGGGTTTTGAGAATTTCAAAACTTAAAAAATATTACTCGGAGAGCTTTTGATTATTTTGCGGTCTTGTTCTACGTCTTGAGAGCTTTTGGACTTTTTGTTGTGTCGGCAATATTTACCGAGATATGAGCATTTTAAAATTTTCGGGAATGCTAACTATTTTGGATCCAAAGTTAGGACCCATTAGGGTCCACACATGTGAAGAGGACCGGCGATACTATGAAATATAGCTCGAGAACCAAAAATAGCCTCCGTTTTGCTCTATCTGGCTTAGTTTCCGAGATATCGCCATTTTAAGTTTTCTGAAAATAAAAAAAAATTTACCATTTATTTTTGCTAATATTAGCAAAAAAGCTTGTAAAAATTTGGTCAACTCAAATTTAAATTTAGCAAAAAAAATTAGTTTAAATTTTGTTTAAAATTTCTAATGCGCTAAATGAAGTTTACAAGATATTTTTGCTAACATGCTAATCTCAACTAAAAATTTGCTAAAAGTTAGCTAACCAGCATTAGCAAAAAAAAATTAGTAAATCTACGAACGTATTATTTTGAGTGTATGAAATGATCAGTACACTCGTAAGAACTATCCAATATCTTACATATGGGGCATTCCATGTGAAATCAGACACTTTGAAAAACTTTTTTTTTAGATTTTCCCAATTTGCTTACAGTTTTTAGTTCCCTTCGAAAACTCCTTCGTGGTAAATTTTCAGATTATTTTTATGACCCGTTCAAAAGATATCGAATTTTTAAAAATTGGTAGTTTGTTCCTTTACTCAAAATTCTTTTAATCATAACTTCTTCAATAATGGTCCAAATTTCAAATTTTTTTTTTCAAAATTTTTATTTTTTTACGTATTTTTAAAAAAAAAATCCCAAAAAATTCTTAAAAGCGCTCTAGTATGCGATTTTTAAGTTTTAAAATTTAAATCTCATTTTTGAAAATGTTTGTACTCTTCGATTTTTTTGAAATTTTTTTGTGTAAAACTTCTATCAATTCTACAAATTTTTTGCCCAGGAAGATCGTGGGATAACGATTATTACTATTTTTAAAAATTTTTTGAAAAAATATTATTGTAATTTTCCAATCTTAAAATCATTTCTACTGCTGCAATGGTGCGTCATAGAGGGGTCCTTTATAAGACCGACCCCCATTAATTTTTACGTCTTAATATTTCTTTGGAACAAACTAATACCCTATCTCCAATTTCTAAGGGGGCTCCCACACAAAACGACATTTTTTAAAATTTGTTCCAACCGCTCTAACTGCCCTAATAGTGCCCTTAGAGCAACAAAATGTATGACCGACCCACAATATTTTTTTAGTCCAAACATTTTCTCTGAACACACCTACCCTCTATCTTTAACTGTTAAGGCGGTTCCCATACAATTTTTTTAATTTTTTGTAAATTTGTTTTATTTAATCCCCTTCTACCGGTCCAATGGTGCGTCCGAGAGGGGTCATTAGTGAGACCGACCCCCATTTATTTTTACCCTACAACATTTTTTCCAAACATACCTACGCCCTATCTGCACTCCCTAAGTAGGCTCCCATACAAATAACAGTTGGAGCAAATTTTATAAAAATGTAATTTTGTATGGGAGCCTACTTAGGGAGTGGAGATAGGGCGTAGGTATGTTTTGAAAAAATGTTGTAGGGTAAAAATAAATGGGAGTCGGTCTCACTAATGACCCCTCTCGGACGCACCATTGGACCGGTAGAAGCTGATTAAATACAACAAATTTACAAAAAATAAAAAAAATTGTATGGGGATCGCCTTAACAGTTAAAGATAGAGCCTAGGTGTGTGCAGAGAAAATGTTTGGACTAAAAGAATATTGTGGGTCGGTCATACATTTTGTTGCTCTAAGGGCACTATTAGGGCAGTTAGAGCAGTTGGAACAAATTTTAAAAAATGTCGTTTTGTGTGGGAGCCCTCTTAGAAATTGGAGATAGGGTATTAGTTTGTTCCAAAGAAATGTTAAGACGTAAAAATTAATGGGGGTCGGTCTTATAAAGGACCCCTCTATGACGCACCATTGGAGCAGTAGAAATGATTTTAAGATTGGAAAATTACAATAAAATTTTTTTAAAAAATTTTAAAAAATAGTAATAATCGTTATCCCACGATCTTCCTGGGCAAAAAATTTGTAGAATTGATAGAAGTTTTACACAAAAAAATTTCAAAAAAATCGAAGAGTACAAACATTTTCAAAAATGCGATTTAAATTTTAAAACTTAAAAATCGCATTCTAGAGCGCTTTCAAGAATTTTTTGGGATTTTTTTTAGAAAGTACGTAAAAAAACAAAAATTTGAAATTTGGACCATTATTGAAGAAGTTATGATTAAAAGTAGTTTGAGTAAAGGATCAAACTACCAATTTTTAAAAATTCGATATCTTTTGAACGGGTCGTCAAAAAAATCTGAAAATTTACCACGAAGCAGTTTTCGAAGGGTACTAAAAACTGTAAACAAATTGGGAAAATCTAATAAAAAAGTTTTTCAAAGTGTCCGATTTCACATGGAATGCCCCATATACATAAAATAAAATTTGGAAATTTTCCACGCAAAATTTAGTTAGAGGTTCTAAAATTTAGTGTGCTACTAAGGTCTTACTAGCAACTGCTGCCATCTGAATAAACGTAGAAAACTTTTTTTCCGGTATTGCCATACTACATACTACTACTTTTTTTTCGGTATTGCCATACTACATACTATTAGCTAGTGTTGCTAAGCGCTCAATCGACAAAAATCGTGAAGGTATAATGGCATCTGTATCTGAAGGCCGAAAGAAAGCGCCTCGTATGGAAGCTCGAAAAGATTTGGAAGGCAATCTTTGAATGAAAAATACACTAAATTGGAATTCTTCTTCATTCATATCTTGTCTCCACCAATACAATTACTTTGTACTTTAAATGAATTTTCAAAATAAATATTGAACAAAACAAAAAAAAACATTATATTTTTGGATAAAAAAAAGTGGAAAAAATAAGAAATAGAACATTTTTATGATTTTGCGCTATGAACAACTGAAAATGGTAATTTATCAATATTTTCACAAAAAATGTGCACTTTCACAAGGCCAAAACTGCCTGAAGGAAGGTTCTAATGCTTTTGCGATGTACTAGGGAGTTCTTAACTATTGTCTTGGCTACAATTTTTGCCTCAGTATTGGATCAAAAATCTCAATGGTTTGGCTGTTATAGGCCAAAATATCTAAAAAAAAATTACAAAAAGTGGTGAATTTTCTACATTTTCGACTTTCTGACCATGAAAACGAAGTATTTTCTAAGTAATATGTTCAGAGAAATTGTAGCCTGAGACAATAGCTACAACTTTACTTTTGAAAATAAGTCAAAATTTCAAATAGTTTACGAAATATGAGCCCAAGAAAATTTTTAAATTTTCCAAAAAAAATAAAGTCTGAGAAAAAACTTCAAGTCAAAATCGGGAGGCTCGATTTTCACCGTAGACGTATGGTCTAGTTGACTTTTTTGCTCAGTACAATCCCAAGAATCAGAAACACGAAGCGCCCATTAAGATGTTCAAATCGCCCCACCCTAGTACCCATAGTAACTACTTTTGAATAATCCCTGCAAAAAAGTCATTACCACTTCCTAGTGGTAATGAATTCATAGTTATCCTGTTCTTAACTCATTACCTTCAGCGACACTCCCATACAAATGTAAGTAGATATTCAGTAGATAAGAAGTACTCCGGGAAGTAGTTGGAAGTTGTTTGAAAACTCGGAGTACTTCTTATCTACTGAATATCTACTTACATTTGTATGGGAGTGTCGCGGAAGGTAATGAGTTAAGAGCTGAATATCAACTTTTTATGGAGTAGAAAAGAATGCCTTTGCGTTTTTTCCTTGTGTTTGTTGTTATTTTTGTTGTATTTCGTTACATTTGTTATAGTTTTAAAGCACTCCAAATAGAAGTACTTCGCACTTTTTTTGCTGGGATATATAACGTACGGTTTAAGTTTTATTTAAAATGAGGGAAAACAGTGTGTTAATACCCAGTTAGAGTTGGGCGCCAAAAATACCTTAATAGATATTTTCGGTTCGAGTTTTAAATCAGAAATAACACAAAACTCAAATCACGCTCATTGATTCGGGTGTGAAGAAGTCGGGTGGGACTCGTCTATATTTTACGACTAGCAAAACAGTGGTTGGGGGGGTTCTTTGACCTTTTCCACCTGAAAACCGTTACAAATTTTATTTAAAGAGTCCCTTAGCCATTAAGAGGGGGTGAACAACAAAAATGGACCGGTATTCTAAAAAGTTTGGTATCTACTAGGACTATTGCAATTTGAAATTTAAATGGGGTATCTTATTATACTAATTTATCTATAAAGTTATGGATAGCAGATGTTTATGCCTCCTTCTGCCTCAATTACCCTCCCTACCTATGTTCTTTCGGCAGTAAAATTTTATTATGGGAAAGAACCCAAAAACGCGTATGAATCCTACAACATTACCGCAAAGGAAAACTCAAAATAGATTTATTCAGACATATTTGCTATGTTTATTATTCAAACAATTCAGATAAAATGCATCTTCAGACCTTAAATCTGATATTTATTAACAATTTGGATATTATCTTTATAATTTTTTTTAAAATAAATTCATTGAAACTTTATAAACAATTTATCAAAACGCTAAGCTAAACATATAATTTAAATTTAAAACATTATCTAATTTTGTTGCACAGATAAACGTCGATCTCTAAGTTTGTGATTTATTCAAAATTTCTCTTCATTATATTCATTAACCCCGAGGACCGAATTTACAAACTTAAAATGATAAACGCGTAAATAAATTTATAAAATAACGAGCAGGAGTGTAGGGTATCAAATATTTTACAAAATCGTCGATCAAAACAAAACTGATTAAATTAACACTGATTTTATGTTTTATATAGGCATCTCTTTCACTCGCGTGTATTTAAAGCGGGGGCATTAATGGTTGCCTAAGAAAAGCTTTTATTTGCTTTATTTCGTTTCGTTTTAGAATTTATTTATTCTTTTAATGTGTTTTATGTTGTAAAAATGTAAATTGTTTTATATAAAAATAAAGATAATAAAACTGATCAAAATTGCTTTGCATTACTTATTTAATTTTTTTGTTAGTTTTTCAGAAATTTAATAACATTTTACGAATTACATTCATAAGTAATCTGACGGATTACAAGAACAACGTTAACAGAAAAATTTATCAAAGCTATTTTAATTTGTTTAAAGCAAAAATTAATGGATTTGGTTAATTATGGTAGTTCAATTTAATATTTTTTTTGTCTATAAATTCTTTTCATTTTTGTTAAAATTTTCTGTTTACATTCCTGTTAAACAAATATAATTATTAAATATTCTCTTAAAATTTGTGTAACAGAGATTTCGTTTAACAGAGAATTATTTTAACAGAATCAATACAATTAACAGAATTGAACCAACATAGTTATCCAAAACAAAGAACAAAATAACAAAAGAAATTACTTACATGCAAACGATGAAGGCCTCCAAAGCTGCTGTTAAGATTTACAGTTGATGTATGTACGTTGTTGGTGTAATTCTCCAAATTTTAAAATACTTGTTGTTGTTTTTGTTCTTAAAGTTGTTAATTTTGCTTTCTTTTGCTACTCTTCATATAAAACCATTTTAAACATAACACATTATGGAATTTGCATTTTTTTTTCTTATTGTAAGATCACAGTGTCTTGATTTTGTCAAAAATTAGGTAAAAATATATTCATGCAAATACTTTTATAATGGAGTCAAATAATTTTGTGAATTTAATTAAATATTTTGATTTATAAAATTTGTATAATTCATTATTTTAGCATGCAATAATTTTACTATAATTTTTAATTCAATATTTAATTTTAAGAACCTTTTTTTTTCCTTTTAACTAAACTGTGATATTACTTTTAAGAAATTTTTACATTTTCATTTATGATATTTTTTACACTGTGATAGAGATGAATATATAAATTTTCCGATCTTTTTAAATATTTTGTATTTTAACGATTTCAATTTTTAACTTTAACACTACACCATTTTGTTTTGACCCGATACCGATATTATAACTTTTATATTTTCGCGATTTTTACCGAACCGTAACACTGTGCCGTCACAACACGTTTATATGTGCAATTATAATTTTATGAATTTTAAGCAAATGTGATTTATAAAACTAATTTAACTAACACTAAGTATTTTTAATTATTTTTAAGGGGATTTTTAAGTATTTTCAACACTTTTCTTAATATTCAAATTTTTAGTAATTTTTTAACTTTCTAACAAATTCTTTAAATTTTCAACAAGTTATATATAATTTTATCACTATAAAACTTCACATACCAAATTTCCGTTTACACTTCTTATATAGATTTTAGCTAATTTTTCCGCATAAATATTTAATACTTTTAAAAATTACTTATGATTTTAACAAAATTCACTTTATACGTGGTTGATCGAATAGCGGTTTAAAATAGGAATGAAGATGTGCAATTGAAGAGTAGTTGAGGAAGGTCAGTTTTTTCATCTGTGCTTTGTGCTGACTTTTCGATTCAGCCATACAGTTTAACCACAACTTCTCTCTATCAGAATTTTATAGTGAGATCTAATAAAAGAGTTTTTTTTGTGTTACTTTTGATATCAAAAATTAATTTTGATGAATTTTAAATTTACCTTTTTCTTTCAGACTTTTTATGTAGGTTTATATATTAGCACGGGTTTAACCCTTAGATGAACAGAATTTTAAACAAAAAGGTTTTTATCCAATTCAGGTGTTTTTCCCAACAAAAGGTTTTTCGTTGCCTTCTGAAAAATGGCCGTCCAAGAAAATGGAACCAAAAGCACCTAACTTTCTGCTTAAATTTCTACCCAAAGGAGGAGCTTAAAACTGGTTTTGAGAAAATCAATGTTGATACAGCGATAATTTAGGGATATCTTTAATCAGCGCCAGTTTGATTATCCAAAACTAAAACTTTGTTTTTTTTTTTAATTTTCCTTACAGGAAGAGGATGTTTGTCTGTAGAAATGATTTTAATTAGACTAAGATTTTTAGATTAAATAATGGAAATTTTACCTTATTAAAAACTTAGCTAGACAAGATGTATAAAGACGACGTGTTGGCTCCAAAAAATGTAAACAGAAAGAATTTCTAAATTAACATTTTTGGCCTAACTAGACTTTATGAAAATCATAATGTCTACTTAATTTTCGGTAATTTTCCAATATTTTACTAATCCAAATCTAAGTCCATATGAAAAAAAACTATTATAATTGTTGTTCTAATATGAATTTGCATATTAGAATTAAGCCACACCCCAACATATGTTCATGGATAAACAAATTACACTGTAAATTGGTGGCAACATTTGTATAACAGTTTACAAATAATACGTTAAAACCTTTAGTAAATTTAAATCTTTATTAATAAAAATTTTGAGTGTAAGAATTTTGTTTTATTAAAACAAAAAAAAATTCTGAAAGGTGAAAATAAATTTAAGCAAATATCTCACGTTACAAAACCGGATAATTTGTAGGTTTTACCGTAACAAATTAGTCGGAACTAAAGGATCATTTCCTTATGTCTTTGGCATGGTAAGTGCCTGTTTTACCGTCACTGTCTTCTAAAAGATAATAGCAATTTCCTACTTTTGATTTAATTTTACATTTTATAAACTTTGGGGCAAGTTTTGCATTGAATTTCTTCTCTGCATCACTTTGAGCAAAGTTTTTCCGAAACACATCTTCTCCAACTTGAAAAGATACTGGTCTAGCACGAAGATTATATTGGTTAGCATTATTTTCATATGCTTTTTTAAGATTTTCACGAATTTTACTTCTTATTAAAGAAAGATGATCATCACGTTCTATTGTGGTTACAGATTCATCAAGTGAACTGATAGCTTTTAACAATTTGAATGAGCTTCCATGGGTAACCATATTAAAGCCGTACAAAGCGTGGTATGGAGTACATCCTATAGATTGATGCAGAGAGTTTCGCAGGGCACAACTAATTGAGGTCAGATTTGCATCCCACTCTCTCTGATCTTTCTTGAGATATGCTCTAATAGCAGCTATAATTGACCTGTTAACCCGCTCAGAAGCATTACTCTGAGGGGAGTACAAAGCAGTATATAAATGGTGAATACCATATTTGGTCAGAAACGCATTAAAATCGTTTGCTTTGAACTGTGAACCATTGTCACTTATTAAAAGCTCTGGAACACCATAAACATGAAAAATGTTTTTCTCTAAAAATTCTATAATAAGATTACTGGTGAACTTTTTCAATGGACAAAGCCAATGAAACTTGGAAAAATGATCTAAAACGATCAGAAGACCTATAAAGCCTTTTTTGCTTCTAGGATAAGGTCCTAGAATATCAACATATATTCTTTGAAAAGGTCTTTCAGAAATTGACATGTTACCCATTTCTGGCCTTAAAATTTTGTTGGTAGCCTTGGTGGTTTTACACATTTCACAATTTCTTATATAATCACGCACACTTGTAACTAAACCGGGCCAATAGAAATTCCTTCTGATTAGTTCCGCAGTTTTTGCTATTCCTCCATGAGAAGCTATAACAGAATCATGGGATCTTGATAATATTTCGGGTCTTAAAGCTTTTGGAATCCATAATTTCCAAGAATTTTGATCGAGTTCTTCATTTCCTGTACTATGTTTTGTCCGAATATAAACAAAGTTGTCTAAAATTTTCAAATCTGGAAAACTTTCTTTATTTTCAATAATTCTTTCCTTCAATTTTACGTAATCATCATCAGCAAAGTGAGGAGAATCCAAATCTATTTCTGGGCCTACTAATTCTACGCCTGAAACTTCATTTTCATGCATCCTACTTAACGCATCTGGAACGACGTTATCCTTTCCCTTTCTATGGGAAATTGTAAATTTATAACCCTGTAATTTCAGAGCCCATCTGGCAAGTCTGCCTTTCAGATTTGGTTGTCTCATCAACCATACAAGACTACTGTGATCTGTTATCACCTCGAATTCTTGTAATTCTAAATAACACCGGAACCTATCTATTGCTTCAATTGCTGCTAAGCATTCCTTTTCTGTCACAGAATAATTACGCTGCGCCGAATTGAGTTTTTTCGAAAAGAAAGCCACAGGACATTCATGGTTATTTTCATCTAGTTGAACGAGCACTGCACCAATACCAAAATCGCTGGCGTCACAATGAACAAAGAATTTTCTTGAAAAGTCAGGGTTTCTCAACACGGGAGCTGTTGTTAGTAAACACTTAATTTTTTGAAAAGCAATTTGAGCCGAATCTGTCCATTCAAATTTCTTTTTCTTGGAAAGTAACTCAGTAATTGGAAAAGTAATATCGGCAAAATTTTCAATAAAACGCCTATACCATCCAGCTAATCCTAGAAATCCTCGCACTTGTTTCAACGTCTTAGGCTGAGGCCAATTTATAATTGAGTCAACTTTCGCGGGGTCTGTACTGATACCTCCATCACCTATAACATAACCTAGATAATTCACTTTTCTGACACAAAAATGACTTTTATTAATATTTAACGTAAGATTTGCTTTACGAAATTGTTCTGCTAATCTTACTAATATTGACAAATGAGTCTCGAAAGAATCCGTCACAACGCAAACATCATCCAGGTATCCGAATACACAGTTTTTCAGATCAGGTGGAATAATTTCATCCATAAGCCGACACATTGTTTGTGGGGCATTACATAACCCGAATGGCATCACAGTAAACTGGTAAAGCGGACGACCGGGAATCGTAAACGCTGTGATGGGTTTCGAGTTTTCGTCTAACTCAATCTGCCCATATGCATCTTTGAGATCTATTTTTGAAATTATGTTGGCTTTTGGCAATCTAGCAAATATGCCTTCAATGCTGGGTAGAGGGTAAGCATCTTTACGAGTGGCTTCATTAATTTTCCGAGCATCTAAACATAGTCTAACTTTTCCAGGCTTTATAACAAGCCTCATAGGAGAGCTCCATGGACTGGTACTTGGTTCTATAACCTTTAAGCTTAACATCCTATCAATTTCCTGATATAAAAGTTTTTCAACCGCAGGCGACACTGGGTAAAATCTTTGTTTAACTGCTTTAGCCTCACCTACGTCGATTTCGTGTTTTATTAACGAAGTCCTGCCAAGTCCCTGTTTTTCAAAGCTGGGGAACATTGATTTAACAATTTCTAATTGTTGTTTTTGCATTCTATCCAAAGGATAAACATTTGCGTCATTATCAGTATCATCACTATTTTGACTATCTAAGGTTATACCAGAAACTAAACCTGATAGCAGGTTAAAACTTTTGAAAAAATCTATGCCCAATATAAGGCGACAATCTAAGGTTGGTACTAAATAAACTTTAATCTTTTTTGTTTCATTTTTATAAGTCATGTCTAAGTCTATTTCACCACTAACTTGCTGAATGTGACCATCAGCTGTTTTCACAGTAGACTTTATACGTTTAAAACCAGGTGTTTTAGAAAAATCTTCAGAAGCTAAGTCACTACCAAGGCAACTAACATTAGCGCCTGTGTCTAACAAACCTAATTCTGTCTTATCCAAAAAATCTACTTTAGCGTATAATCTACCATCTTGCTGATTACTAAAAATTGAGGAAATGAACAAACGTTTTGTTCTTTTAATTTTACGATAAAAATTACGCATTCGTACCGTAGAACGACGATATTTTTTCTTTATTTTCGGATCCAATTTAGGATCAGAAAAAAGCTTATTACGAATTTTAATATAATTACGAAGTCTTTCGTGATATGGGACAATATTGTAAGAATTTTTAACTTTTTCATTGGATTCAGTTAAATTTTCCAAAATCTTAATGTGACCGTTTGTTAAAATCGTTTTTGATAACTTGTCGTTATCGTAAACGTTTTCGTTTGAAATATTTGTATTACAAACATTTGTAAAATTTCTATTCGGGGATATGTCAAAGTCAATGCCAGGTTTATCAAGATCAATGCCGTGTTCGTTGCTTAAGTCTTTTGTTTTTTCCCGAAGATCATTATTTTTACAAAAATTATTATTATTTAGTTTAAAATCATTTCCGGGTACAGTGTCACAATCAATTTTAGGGTTGTCAGTTATATTTAACTGAGGATTTATTTGGGGGGCATTTCTGGTGTTTTTGAAAGCACCCCTCGGTTGGTTTTCCGAGTGTTTTGAACATTTTGGACAATCTGGTAAGTAAACTTCTTTCAGACCGCAGCCATAACAAAATATATTACGTTGTTGGTTACACATATTCCAAAAATGTCCGTCTTCATCACAATTCCAGCATTTTATAACCCTATCTGGCTTAGAAATAGCATTTACGGAATATGGTAACTCATCTTGAGTTTTATCATTATCATTATAAGTCTCTTCTTCAGTTAAACAATTTAAACCTGCAGCACGTCGGTTGTTATTGACATTCAAAGTATTTTTAGAAAACGTGTAACGTTTAAATGCATCATCCTTAAATAAATTTTCTCTCTTTTGACAGAGTTCTCGCACTTTTGCCAATGAACCACATTCGAGTAACATTTCGTGACGCATTTCAGGACGCAAATTTCGTACAATATTTTCTATTATTTCAGATTCAGTGATCTCATTATGGGGGGATCGATCTGAAATTTCGATTATGGAATCATAAAATGATTCAAACGTTTCATTAGACTTTTGTTTCCTATTTCGTAATTCTTCACGAATATCAAAATTAGAACGATAGTCTTTGTACTCTTCTTTTAAAGCTTCACAGAAAACAGCCCAGGTAATTTCTGGTACTCTTTTGTGAAAACGCCAATACCATTCTCTGGCTCTTTTAGTTAACAAAATATGTAAGTTTTGACAAACGTATGAAAAATTTCCTCGAAAACTACCCTTTGTCAAAAAAGTTACTCTATAAATAAATTCAGTACAGCTCATGCCGTTATAGGAACCTTCAAAACATACATTCCAGTTTTTAACTACCGCAGTAGCTTTTTCAGGACTAATATAAAAATTATCTGACAGTGAACTGTTATGAACTGGTCGAGTTGAATTTTGTCGCAAATTTTCGTGATTTGAAACATCGCTATCCTCACCATCATCATACAATGCTTCATCTGACTGTTGAAGTGGTTGTGGTATTCGTTGAGTCATATTATGCTGCTGCCGTGGAGGCAAATTTGGTTGTTGTTGTCGTTGAGACAAATGTTGTTGTTGTTGTCGAGACAAATGTAGTTGATGTTGTCGTGGAGACAAATTTTGTTGTTGTTGTCGTTGAGACAAATTTTGTTGTTGTTGTGACAGTTGACGTTGTTGTTGTGCTAAATTTTCCAACTGTGTTGGTGGCAAATTTTGATGCTGTGTGGGATTAATATTGATATTAGACAAAATTGAGGCAACAGTTTCCTGAATCATATGTTTAATTTGATTCATATCAATATTATTGGAACGATTCCCAGAAAAATGTCTACGAGGTCTACCTCGATTGGATCTATTAGAGTTATTCAGCGTATTATTTTGCACATTAGAGTTGTTTAAAGCATTATTTGCAGGTTCCTCCAAATGTAATAGGGGTAATGGATCAGTATTCCGATTATTATTTTCTAATAAATCTGCATTATCGATAACAGTATTATCACCATTATTGTCAAAAGTATTACCACCATTATTACCAACAGTATTACCACCATTGTTTATTCGAAGTGGTGTACTATCCGTAGTAAATAACGTGTGGCTTCGCGTAACGCGTTTAGTTGCGGACCCACGCCCTCTAAATGAGTAAGATTTGGGAGATTTTGGAACTTTTGAACCTGGTTGCGCAAGGTCTTTGCTATGGCATAACTTTTGGCAATTTGGACATTCGTTTGAATCACGAAGCCAATTAGTTATACAGTCGTTATGAAAAGTATGTCTGCATTTGGTTTGCAAGCATTCTGACGCAATAGGCATATTCTTTTCACATAGTGAGCAGAGTAAGCCAAGCGACTTATCTACGGCACCAGTATCGTTGGTAGCCATTATCATAAAAAAATTGTTTTTTGTTTGAAAAACTAAAATTAAATTCCAATAAAAAGTTGAGCAATTTTCCAAAATAATTTGTGTGAATTCCCTAATTACAAATCAATGTAGTTTGAGAAAACAACAAAAACAATTTAAATAGAAATTGCAAAATTGTTTTTTCAAATCTAATCAAAATCTTAACTAGTTTAACAAAAAATCTAGTTAATGTTAAATTGAAAAATAATTCCAATAAAAATCAAATTATAGGACGAAATTTTCCTCATAAACAAAAATGAGTTTAAAAAGTTTTTTTTTTAAAAAATAAAAATTTAATAGTTGTACGAGTTTCCTTTTTCGTACGGTAATGAGTTGGATCATAAAAAAAATAAGAAATTAATGTAGAAGATACAAATTGGAAAAAAATTATGGTTATTTGTCATTTTGATTTTTCCTTTTCGAAAATATCATATCTTTCGAAATGAAATTACTTTGAGGACTAAAACTCGCTATAGGGAGCAACATTTTAGATATCCATCTAAAACTATTCAAACCAAAGAGATATGTTAAAATCGAAAATATAAAAAAATCTTTTTCAAATTTTAAACTGTATTTAAGGTTTTGTAAGAACACAAAAAGGAACCTCAGAGAGCCAAATGGTCGAATACTACCCGTACCTATTATCGACAGGTAGCCGAATTCCAATAAGGATCTGAAATTTATTTTGAGTCAACAGACTCTATCAAAAACACAATTTGAAATTTAAAAGTTTTAAAAATTTAAAAAAAATTGATTTAATTTTTGTGCAAACAGATAAGTTATCTGATACACGAGAGATCACAAACAGAATCAAATCATTAGTTAATAACCTGAATCTGCTAATTGCGAGATGTAAAATTGGGAGACCTAGTTTATTGAAAAATTAAGATATTTTCCTACAAACTATGCCCCACGTTGGGCGCCAAAAATTATATAACGTACGGTTTAAGTTTTATTTAAAATGAGGGAAAACAGTGTGTTTATACCCAGTTAGAGTTGGGCGCCAAAAATACCTTAATAGATATTTTCGGTTCGAGTTTTAAATCAGAAATAACACAAAACTCAAATCACGCTCATTGATTCGGGTGTGAAGAAGTCGGGTGGGACTCGTCTATATTTTACGACTAGCAAAACAGTGGTTGGGGGGGTTCTTTGACCTTTTCCACCTGAAAACCGTTACAAATTTTATTTAAAGAGTCCCTTAGCCATTAAGAGGGGGTGAACAACAAAAATGGACCGGTATTCTAAAAAGTTTGGTATCTACTAGGACTATTGCAATTTGAAATTTAAATGGGGTATCTTATTATACTAATTTATCTATAAAGTTATGGATAGCAGATGTTTATGCCTCCTTCTGCCTCAATTACCCTCCCTACCTATGTTCTTTCGGCAGTAAAATTTTATTATGGGAAAGAACCCAAAAACGCGTATGAATCCTACAACATTACCGCAAAGGAAAACTCAAAATAGATTTATTCAGACATATTTGCTATGTTTATTATTCAAACAATTCAGATAAAATGCATCTTCAGACCTTAAATCTGATATTTATTAACAATTTGGATATTATCTTTATAATTTTTTTTAAAATAAATTCATTGAAACTTTATAAACAATTTATCAAAACGCTAAGCTAAACATATAATTTAAATTTAAAACATTATCTAATTTTGTTGCACAGATAAACGTCGATCTCTAAGTTTGTGATTTATTCAAAATTTCTCTTCATTATATTCATTAACCCCGAGGACCGAATTTACAAACTTAAAATGATAAACGCGTAAATAAATTTATAAAATAACGAGCAGGAGTGTAGGGTATCAAATATTTTACAAAATCGTCGATCAAAACAAAACTGATTAAATTAACACTGATTTTATGTTTTATATAGGCATCTCTTTCACTCGCGTGTATTTAAAGCGGGGGCATTAATGGTTGCCTAAGAAAAGCTTTTATTTGCTTTATTTCGTTTCGTTTTAGAATTTATTTATTCTTTTAATGTGTTTTATGTTGTAAAAATGTAAATTGTTTTATATAAAAATAAAGATAATAAAACTGATCAAAATTGCTTTGCATTACTTATTTAATTTTTTTGTTAGTTTTTCAGAAATTTAATAACATTTTACGAATTACATTCATAAGTAATCTGACGGATTACAAGAACAACGTTAACAGAAAAATTTATCAAAGCTATTTTAATTTGTTTAAAGCAAAAATTAATGGATTTGGTTAATTATGGTAGTTCAATTTAATATTTTTTTTGTCTATAAATTCTTTTCATTTTTGTTAAAATTTTCTGTTTACATTCCTGTTAAACAAATATAATTATTAAATATTCTCTTAAAATTTGTGTAACAGAGATTTCGTTTAACAGAGAATTATTTTAACAGAATCAATACAATTAACAGAATTGAACCAACATAGTTATCCAAAACAAAGAACAAAATAACAAAAGAAATTACTTACATGCAAACGATGAAGGCCTCCAAAGCTGCTGTTAAGATTTACAGTTGATGTATGTACGTTGTTGGTGTAATTCTCCAAATTTTAAAATACTTGTTGTTGTTTTTGTTCTTAAAGTTGTTAATTTTGCTTTCTTTTGCTACTCTTCATATAAAACCATTTTAAACATAACACATTATGGAATTTGCATTTTTTTTTCTTATTGTAAGATCACAGTGTCTTGATTTTGTCAAAAATTAGGTAAAAATATATTCATGCAAATACTTTTATAATGGAGTCAAATAATTTTGTGAATTTAATTAAATATTTTGATTTATAAAATTTGTATAATTCATTATTTTAGCATGCAATAATTTTACTATAATTTTTAATTCAATATTTAATTTTAAGAACCTTTTTTTTTCCTTTTAACTAAACTGTGATATTACTTTTAAGAAATTTTTACATTTTCATTTATGATATTTTTTACACTGTGATAGAGATGAATATATAAATTTTCCGATCTTTTTAAATATTTTGTATTTTAACGATTTCAATTTTTAACTTTAACACTACACCATTTTGTTTTGACCCGATACCGATATTATAACTTTTATATTTTCGCGATTTTTACCGAACCGTAACACTGTGCCGTCACAACACGTTTATATGTGCAATTATAATTTTATGAATTTTAAGCAAATGTGATTTATAAAACTAATTTAACTAACACTAAGTATTTTTAATTATTTTTAAGGGGATTTTTAAGTATTTTCAACACTTTTCTTAATATTCAAATTTTTAGTAATTTTTTAACTTTCTAACAAATTCTTTAAATTTTCAACAAGTTATATATAATTTTATCACTATAAAACTTCACATACCAAATTTCCGTTTACACTTCTTATATAGATTTTAGCTAATTTTTCCGCATAAATATTTAATACTTTTAAAAATTACTTATGATTTTAACAAAATTCACTTTATACGTGGTTGATCGAATAGCGGTTTAAAATAGGAATGAAGATGTGCAATTGAAGAGTAGTTGAGGAAGGTCAGTTTTTTCATCTGTGCTTTGTGCTGACTTTTCGATTCAGCCATACAGTTTAACCACAACTTCTCTCTATCAGAATTTTATAGTGAGATCTAATAAAAGAGTTTTTTTTGTGTTACTTTTGATATCAAAAATTAATTTTGATGAATTTTAAATTTACCTTTTTCTTTCAGACTTTTTATGTAGGTTTATATATTAGCACGGGTTTAACCCTTAGATGAACAGAATTTTAAACAAAAAGGTTTTTATCCAATTCAGGTGTTTTTCCCAACAAAAGGTTTTTCGTTGCCTTCTGAAAAATGGCCGTCCAAGAAAATGGAACCAAAAGCACCTAACTTTCTGCTTAAATTTCTACCCAAAGGAGGAGCTTAAAACTGGTTTTGAGAAAATCAATGTTGATACAGCGATAATTTAGGGATATCTTTAATCAGCGCCAGTTTGATTATCCAAAACTAAAACTTTGTTTTTTTTTTAATTTTCCTTACAGGAAGAGGATGTTTGTCTGTAGAAATGATTTTAATTAGACTAAGATTTTTAGATTAAATAATGGAAATTTTACCTTATTAAAAACTTAGCTAGACAAGATGTATAAAGACGACGTGTTGGCTCCAAAAAATGTAAACAGAAAGAATTTCTAAATTAACATTTTTGGCCTAACTAGACTTTATGAAAATCATAATGTCTACTTAATTTTCGGTAATTTTCCAATATTTTACTAATCCAAATCTAAGTCCATATGAAAAAAAACTATTATAATTGTTGTTCTAATATGAATTTGCATATTAGAATTAAGCCACACCCCAACATATGTTCATGGATAAACAAATTACACTGTAAATTGGTGGCAACATTTGTATAACAGTTTACAAATAATACGTTAAAACCTTTAGTAAATTTAAATCTTTATTAATAAAAATTTTGAGTGTAAGAATTTTGTTTTATTAAAACAAAAAAAATTCTGAAAGGTGAAAATAAATTTAAGCAAATATCTCACGTTACAGATATGTTGTTAAAATACTTCTAAGTAAGATAAAAATAAATTGTTTTTTGTAATATGGTTTAAAAGTAATTTTAAGTAATAATATCTCCTAGCCCTTGCATTTTTGTACTTTTACAATTCAACAAACTTAATTTTTTTTTTACTCCTTATTAGTAATCCGAGGCAGTAACTACTTATTTATCTCCATAGCCTTTACTACTTATTTTTGGCTCACGCCCTTGTTAAAATAACTAGTGTTTCAATTAATAAGTAACAACTTATTAACATTTGTTTCGGATTAAAAACCCCATTACTAGTAATGCAAAATTTTGCTGGATAATATCCAGTCTACTAAACTGCCCAACAAAAACTACTGCTTGCCTCTGAGCAGATTTGTAAGGGATTGATTTTTGTTGTTTGCTTACAAACCTGCTTACGTATGGCATGATATTTGTTCGCAATGCCCCACTTTAGAGCATTTCTTCCGATCGCTTACATCAGCGCAATGAATATGAATTGAAATCATGCCTTTTTTTAGTATTTGTAATATTTTTTTAAAGCACTGACATACTTTACTGCAACCGGTATGCAAGTTAGTAAGCCAACATAATCTCTCCCTTACACTACTGCATACGGTATGCAGCTGTGTTAGCGAATGTCATAAACAAACAACAACATCACAAATCATTCGCTTACACAAGTGCATTCTTGTATACATTGCTTCCAAAATCTAAATTATTTTTTGCTGGTTGGTAATGTAAAGAAAGTAAGTATCAGTAATATCATACCAGGTTGGTCTAAGCGTATGATAAATGTATAATTAATATTACTCATACGTACAGTGAACTATACTTAATTTGATGGTATCTTCTTACCAAAACCCTTAAAATCTGAGATATCGACTCGAAATTTGGCATGGAATAAAAAAATAGTGTTTTAAGACAATTTTGTTTTTTTTTAGCCACGCCCAAAAAAGGGGGGTCGGTGAGAAAAAATAAATCTAGCCTATGTCAGGTTCAAGACGTTAAACTTCTTCTGTCATAAAAGTTCTCAATTTTTTATCGAAAGTGCAAAATTTTTTTAAAGAATGGTTTAGTTCTTTGTGGTTGAGTTTTCTTCCAAATGCACACAGGGCTAGTATGATCCAATTCCGGCCAAAAGTCTTTATCGTTGTTGGATCCGTCTGAAAATGTGCTTCTTGATTAATTTGAGGTCGCTGATTTCAAAATTTAGCTAAAAACCAAAAAAATCAAAATGGTCCGATTAAAGTCCGATTGACCTCAAATTTTGTTTTATGCGGGTCTTGGAGTTGCTGAATAAGAATTGTTACTCCTAATTTTGAAAAACAAAATGTCGGACTAAATATGCTTCTTAAAGTTTAAAGAATGATCCAACTCCGGCCAAAAGTCTTTATCGTTGTTGGATCCGGCTGAAAATGTGCGTCTAGAGTATTTCGGGGTTGCTGATTTCAAAACTTAACTAAAAACGAAAAAAATCAAAACGGCGCATCCAATATGGCGGAAATTTTGTTTTTTTAGTGATTGGTCGGATTTGCCATATAATTGTCAGCATTAAAGACATGATTTTTCTAAATTGATAAGACAACTTATATGACAAGTCAGTACATTCAAAGAACTTGGGGAGCTTCGACAAAAATTATGACATATCCTTAAGTTGTCTTTAGTAAAATGTATTCACTTGCTGACTTCTACCTGAAGAATCATTACTGACATTGTCTTAAAGACAAAATTTCTAATTGGGTTTTAGTTCTCTGGCAAATGAGACTACAAACCCAATATGAAGAATCTTCATTGAAGATGTCAGCAGTTTTATAAAGAGAGAGTCAGCAGATTGTCATGGGTGATTTTTTTCCGACTGGATAATGGATGATATTTTTTGTTTTTGCAGTTGAAAATGGTAATTTTTCTTATAGAAAAAGTTTGATTCTAAGAAGTTTTTATTGTAGAAAAAGTCTCAGATTCTGAGACAATTTTTTTTTTGTTATTTTTTTATTTGCAATACAATAAGCCTTTAAGGCCAAAGACGCATTGCTGGATTACTTCATTAATTATTACAATAATTCACAAAAATTTCTTATATTAAATATAATTTCCTCTATACATTACCTCAGATTCTATAGACACTTTAAAAATAAAAATTAAAAATAACTATTTTATACTGGATGCATAAAAATTGTATGGGTTTAATCTGAATCTGAACCGTGAGACAATAGTTAACCATCCGGCTACCAATTTTCTAATCAAGCTTCCGCATGTGATTTTACAGTCGCTGAAAACAGTCCATCCCAGCAAAAACATGGTAATGGATACCCCTTCCTGCCTCGATTACGGGGTAATAGCATCATGTGGTTACCTCCAATGACATCACCGTGTTAAAGTAATTAACATTGAAATTGGGAGGTAACTAGGTACTCATATTTTTGCTAACCCCTTAAGTAAATTACTTGGTAAGCGACGTTTTTGCTGGGATGCTCTGGGAGCTACCGTTGTGTTTAATAGGCGACAAGGAAAAGTAGCGTCGACGTTAAAGTTGGTGAAAGTACATGCATGTACGACGAGCTACTTTCGTTCGTTCCTATCGCCGCTATTAAGTATGAATAGTGGATGGTAATTGTATTTCCAGCATATATATGAATTTTATCAAAGAAATTCCAGTCCCTTGCCTTATCGGGCGGAAATCGTTATCAATGTTCTGAGCTGCCCCCTGTTGCACAAATCAAAAAAAATAAATTCAGAACTCTTTTCTTAACACTTTTCATCAAAGAAAAACACGGCATTCCGCGGCCAACAATATTAAAAGCTTGTGCGAAGTTTATATTTAAAGAAAAAGTCATTTATTTGAGGTTAAGTTAGGAATACACGCTTTGTTAACAAAAGCAATAACGTCCACCAAAATATTTTGTTATTTTTTTATTACTTACTATCCCCTCTCTTCTCCATATTATGCATGATATCTTTCTTTTTGTTTAATAGCTAATAAAAGTCGTTTGAAGTAATATCAAAATTACACGTTTTATGTTGCACTGAGCACGTTGCTTGCAAATTCAAAATTCGGCTGCCCGTCAATCAGCTTATTTTTTTTTTTTTGGAAAAACCATATATATATATATGAAATATTAAAGCATAATACTGCATATATGCAGAATTTTGCTTTAATATTTTCTTAATCAAACGTTATTAGCAAAAACATCATTGTTATTAGTTTGAAAAATGATTTTTGGCCAAGATTTTGGGTCAAATTACCTTCTGAAATAATACAAGACAAAGTTAAAAAAACACTCTTATACCAATATCGTGTACTAAAATTGTAATAAAATTAATTAAAAATGTTTGCAAACTGCTAATCATGCATCCATAACGAATTTATTAAAAAACCGTTAAAAGGGCCACTTAGAGTGGAATTTTTGTATTTCATATGCAGCATTTTGTAATTATTTTCACCTTTCCGACCATATTGGACGACAGACCTCTTTGTGACGTCAAAAAGACGTTATCTTATATATCTGGGTGCAATTCATTGAATGCATTTTGCACGTAAATTAAAAAATTTCGAATCTATAGAGAATTTCTTAATTATTGATGTGTCGTAATATATATTAACAAAAAAAGAAAAAAAAAAAAAAAAATACGAAAAACCCTCCATAATACCAGCTAAAAAAGAGAAATGTAAAGAATATTTCGGGACAGAGGAAGTAATATAATAAGTTAGCGATATTTCACAAACAGTAAAATTTGTATAAGAGAATGTATTACCAAGAGCCATTAAACCCTATTTTATAAGCTTGTTAAAACTAGAAAAAAAAATTTAAGAAATTTAACCATTCCAATTATTTTTTTTTTTGTGGTAACTTTTGAAACTGAAATACTTGTCCGACCACAATGAAATGTTTTGTCGTTAAAAATTTGACACCGTCCGACGAAAATGAAAAAAAAAATCGTTAAACACCAACTGTATAATATACGTTTGAACTAGAAACTTAATGTAGTAAAACTGGATTTACAGTTTTTCATTTCGTATTCCTGTTTCCCTTTAAAAGGGTTTCAATTTCAGAGGATTAAATTTTATAAAATATTTTTTTAATATTTGTACTTATCCTAGGATGCCACTAGTGATAGCAAATGAAAGAGGAGGATCTCCCCTAATTTTCCTATTTTATTATTTTTACATATCAGAAGGTAAGGTACATCCTTTTAAATCTTTATTCTTCAATATCATTCAAATTTCAATTTTTTGCTTGATGGCAGGCAATGATCTATTACGAAACTTTAAAAAAAAAATAAAAAATTTAAGTTTTTTATAAAATGTAAATTTTCCCATTCTAGATTTCAAAAATAAATTTTTAAAAATTAATAACAAAAATTATTAAGGAAATTCGGTAAAATCCTGTATTTGGTAAGTTCTAAGTTTTAAAAAAAATCTACACAGATAAAAATGAGTTGTTAGATCAAGCACGAAATACACCAGGTTGAGCATTATTTTAATTAAAAGTCATCTAATGAGGAAAATTGTTGGATCAAGCACGAAAATTGTAGGTCAGTCATTGAATGATCCTTGATTAAACTTATGCTTGATTTGAGTAATTTGTTAATTGTTATTTTTCTGTTATTTTTGATTAACCCAATGCTTGATTTGAGTGAGCGGTTAATCAATAATTTTGTGTTATTTTTGATTAATCCAATGCTTGATCTGAGTGAATGGTTAATCATTATTTTACAGTTGTAGTGTTTTTTTGTCAGTCTTTTCAAGTCTTTTGTTTAAATTGTTTTTTTTGTGCTTTATATAATTTTGTTTTTTTTTTCGTCTTGTGTGCGTGAAAGTACTTTTCTATTTGACGACTAACGAAAACTAAAACAAAAAACGCAACAGCGTTCATCGCATTGTTACTCAAAGCCTACTATGATGAGTTTTTTTGTTTTTATGAATTTCTTTGTGAATTTTTCAGATTTGAGCAAATGGTTAATTGATTCAAGTAAAATTTAATTGAATGTCAAATTTTAAGCTGAGCAAATATTTAATTGTTTTTTTCCATTGAATATTTTTTTCTGTGTACTAAAACTAAAATTAGATTGTAAGTTTTTAAAAATGAATGTAGTATAGTTCAAGTACTAACAGTTTTACTATTTTTTACTGAGGAATTATTTTAAGCGTAGAATAAAAATTTGCCCGGACGTTCGACATCGAAAGAAATGTTTGCCATGCAAATAATGCCAGTCTAAAGTTACATATTTAACTTTTTAAACACTTTAACTTTTTAAGTAAACAATACTTTTTTCCTCCGTATCTTAAATAGCCAACAAAATCATAATAACCTTCCAATTCCTGATAAAAAAAAAAAAAAACATACAACACACAAATACATTTACTGACGTACTTATCTTTGCCAAAAAGTATACGAATAATAAATAGATTTTTAGTCATAAAGTAAATTGTGTTTTTTTTTGCTTTACATCGCTTTGTTGCTTAAGTATCCCTTAAGTTTTTTTTTCATTGTTTGTGAAAACATTTTTTGGATGGTTTTGTAAATTTTAGCCTCACTTGCGGACATTCATCATATAATCTCATACCCAACCTAAGAGTAACCCAAAAAAAATTAAATAACAACCAACAGAATAAACAAACATACGTACTTTATTAAAACTGTAGGTTAGGGGATACATTTAACTTATTTTAACATTTTGTAACAATTTGAGATATCGAGATTATCTTAGAAGATGCCAAGAGTTATAAATCTTTTTTAAAGAGAATTTAATTCAGTATTTGTGGATGCATCCTCCGACCCATTACAACAGTAGTACAGTATCTTGTGAGACATCGGTAACTCACAATAGTTTGATAATAAAAATAATATTTGACACATCTTTCAAATCTCCAAAACTGTTTCTTTTTTAAATATTCTGAAACCAAATTGCATTAATCTTCATTACAAAATGGACGTTTACTGCAACTTTGTTTGAAAAAATAGTAAAAAACAATTTTGAAGATTTGAAAAATGTATCAAATTCAAAAATTTTATATTGTTCTATCGTGCGCAGGGTATTTCGTTGCTCATAAATACAGAAAAATTTCCTAATGATAATAAATGAACCATTTTTGGAACTTTTCGCTATGTAACCTTTATACCTTTCTTAATCCTTTACAAAAACTGTGCTTATGGTATATCACAACATTTACAATAAAATACCAAATATATCAGATGATAAAATAAATACTACGTCAACTTTAAGACGGTCTTATGTTATTAAAAAAAAACATTGATTTACTAATTTGAGCAAAAAAAAAAATTAGTAAACAAAACTTTGAGTCAAAAACTTAATAAAAAATTTTTGTAAAAATATGAACAAATATGTATGAATGAAACAAAAAAATTACTGAAAAATTAATTGATAAACAAATTTTTGTACCAAAAAAATTTTAGTAAAATAAAAATTAAAAAAAAAATTGAAAACATTTTCATTTGAATTCCTTCCTAGTTTCATTCAATTTCGTTTCCTGTTCTATTCCATTTGGTTCCCTGCTCCATCAAATTTCGTTCAATGTGGTGTTCATTCCTTTTCGAATAGTATCCGTTAAAGAACAAAAGAGTTTCTAAGGATAAGATCATTAAATTAAAAAGAATCATTTTGCCCCTTATTTTGTTTCAGAGAATATTAAAAGTACCCCTTTTACTCCTTAGGAATCAGAATTAAAAAAAAATCTTTTGTGAATGTTTTTTTTCGCTAGACGGTATTACATTCCAAATTTCAAGTTTCCAGTACCATTATTTCAGATAATATGAAAAGTATCAAAGTGCTCGTTTTTACTCCCTTAGAATCGAAATTTCGAAAAAGTACTTTTTCCAATTTTTTTTTCTGTTGTTTGATCCTATATTCCTAATTTAAGTTTTTATGACCTTTATTTGAGCTATTCGGAAGCTAGTGTGATTAACTCCCACTCAACTAGTATTGAGAAAATGAATGATAAAGTTTTTAGCTTTTCCATAATTCCCTGCACTCAAAAAATTATGTTAGTAAAATCAACTGAAAATGTCAGTTAAAATAACTACTTTGTAAGTTGTTTTGGGGCCAACTACTTTTTCAGTTAAATCAACTAACAATGTTAGTTATTTTAACTGACAAAAAACAACCGACTTGTGTAGTAAAAATTACTAACATTTGTAGTCAAAACAACTAAAATGTAGTAAAATTAAAAACAATATATATTTTTTTTTCAAAAAAATTTTTCAGAAAAAAAAAATGAAGACCAAATTTTTTCCAAGTTTTTTTTTTCTTTTTTTTTTAAAGTTGTGAAAAATAAAAAAACGAATTTTTTTAAAGTTGTGAAAAATAAAAAAACAAATTTTTTTAAAGTTGTGAAAAATAAAAAAACGATTTTTTTTTTTAGAAAAAAACTTTGAAAATTTTTCAGAGATAAAAAAAATAAAATTAACTACTTTAAATAACTGTTACTACATTACAGTACTTTTTTGGTAGTTATTCAAAAAAACGACTTAAAATAACTAACAAAAATAGTTATTTGATATTTTTCATACAAAAATAACTGACTTTGTAGTTGAAAACTACTAACTACTGTAAAATATACAAACAACTAACATGTAGTAACTTACATAATTTTCTGAGTGTGGTAAATACTCACTCCAAACAAACACAAATATGCTTTAATAACACATTAAAGAAATTTAATAACTTATTCACAAATTAAAAAAATTTATTATTTGGAGGAAAAAAATGCATTTTAAAATTGCATTTTAACAGGAAGTGCATTAAAGAATTTAAAATACCATTTATGTGCACAGAATGGAAAAGTAGGTAAACGTACCATGCAAATAACCTTTTGACCACCTAGATACGTTAAGAACTAACAGAAATATTGGCAATTAAAGTTGAACTCAAACTTATATTTTTATGGAGTTAATTTTATTAGCTTCCGAAAAATGTTTTCATTTTTTTTTATAAAAAAAAACACAAAAATAATGTAAAATACTACAGAAAAATTCGGAACTTTTCAGAAAATATACAAATTATTTAATATTTTACATATTTAAAAAATGCATGTTAAGACTGCAATTGCAAGGAAACTGCATTTAGAAATTTTCATAATTACAGTACTAATCTAGATTAAGGAAACATTAAAATAAGTTTTTGAAAAATAAGTTACGAAAAATATTAACAGTAATCCATCTTAAGATTGCATTTTCATGGGAAATGCATTTGGGAATTAAAACATATTTTCCATTTTCAGAATGCGAGTCATGACAATCGAAGTATTCAAATAAGCTTTTGATTGTCTAAATAAAATATTGCAAACCAAAGTTTCTCATTAACATTTTTTTGTGGAGTTAAGCTTACTAGCTTCAGAAAAAACTTAAAAAATTTTCATTAAAATAAATTTTTCTATTTTTTTTATGATAAGAAGATTTTCAAAAAAATTTAAAAAATAGTGGAAATGCATTCTTTCTAACGTTAAGAACACCAAATAATGGTAAAAATTCTGAACTTTAAAAATGTGAAAAAATAATTAAAAATCATGAGAATACACAGAAAAAATGCATGTTAAAATTGCATTTGCATAGGAAATGCATTTTGGAATTAAAATTTAAATTTTCATATGCAGAATACGAATCCATTTTTGTGGAGTTAAAAATTTTCAGGACGACAAGGTGAGCAATTGGCGCCTTTAAATAACCAATAAGCTACTCGGCGGCGTTTGTTCACCAGGTTAGGTGCGGCTGCAAGCGGGCGTCGGAACTTGGAACAAGCGGCTCGCTTTATAAATGTGTATGGTGGTAGAACTGGATGCCGAAAGATGTAGATCACCAGTGCGTATCCCACTGACGTACAAGGGGTTGAATAGGGTTGGTACCCCTACATAAAACCATCTTACCCAAGAAACGGAAACAAGGAATAATCAACGGAATAAACAGATGACGACTTTTGGCTTTCGTACAAGGACTATGATTGGAACATGGAATGTTCGAACTTTAACGGACGTATCAAAAATGCCCAACTGTGTGGAGAAATGGAGAGATACAAAATCGATATTTTGGGCTTATCTGAGACAAGATGGGTTGGCAAAGGTGAAAAGCATACAAATTCAGGCCACTTCTTTGTATTCAGCGGTAATGAAAAACATCATATTAATGGTGTCGGGATTCTTATTTCCCGCAACGCTAAGAAATCCTTAATTGGCTACAATCCCATATCTGAACGATTGATAACTGCTAGATTCAAAACCAGATATCGTAATATAACAGTGATTCAATGCTATGCACCCACTGAGCCAGACGAAGATGTAATCAAGGATGAGTTCTACAAACAACTAGAAGATACTGTTACTACCACTCCTGAAGGAGACATTTTAATTGTGCTGGGCGATTTCAATGCCAAGGTTGGTAATGATAATACGAACGTAAGTACTGTAATGGGACGACATGGGCTTGGTGCGATAAGAAATGGAAATGGTGAGCGCTTAGTCGATTTTTGTGGGAACCATCATTTCTTTATAGGAGGCACAAGATTTAAACATCGAGACATACATAAGTACACCTGGGAATCTCCACGAAGCACCAAACAAAACCCAATCCGAAATCAAATCGACCACATACTGATCAGCAGGCGGTTTCATAATTCCCTTCTCGATGTGCGTACTCGAAGAGGTGCTGACATATACAGTGACCATAATTTACTAGTGGGTCAAATAAGACTACGTCCTGCAGCAATTCAAGTGCACAGGAATCGACACCGAAGGTTTGATACTGGTAAACTCGATAATCCACTGGTACGAGAAAGTTACGTAGATGGTCTAAGGAGAGAGTTTTCAGAGCTTAACGAACAACCGACCTGGGATGATGTATGTCAAATATGCAAAACAACAGCCGAAGACAAAATTGGTTTCAAACAAGTTGAAAGGAAAGCATGGATCAGTGATGGAACATGGGATCTCATACAGCAAAGGCGGTCTTTGAAAGTCTCTATGCTTAATACACGCTCTGAAAGAGAAAAGCAATTATGGATGGTAAAATACAACGATGCTGAACGATTAGTAAAAAAAGCGGCCAAAAAAGATAAAGAGCAATATATCAACAATATAGCTAGAGAAGCCGAAGTTGCTTCTAGACGTAATAACCTAAGAGATGTTTACACAGAGAAAACAGTTTAATTGTACCAGCCGAATTAAGAGCCAACTGCATGGTTTAATTACAACAACCGAAATTTTCGGTTGCGATTACCGAAATTTATTTGAACCAACATAAGTTAAATTTTCAAAACCAATTTTGGTTATCGCAACCGAAAATTTCGGTTGTTGTAATTAAACCATGCAGTTGGCTCTTAATTCGGCTGGTACAATTAAACTGTTTTCTCTGTGTATAAGGCCATTACAAAACTTACTAACACAAAGACAACGGTCCCCCCACTCCAAGATAACAACGGAATCAACCTCACATCAGATGCACAACAACTCGCACGGTGGAAAGAATTCTTTCAAGATGAAGATAATGACGCAACTGTGACTCATATAACAGCAGAAACTGACCAACGTCGAAATCCCAATCATAATATATCCACGGCATCCCCGACAGTGGATGAAATTTCACAAGCAATATTACAGCTAAAACAGAACAAATCTGCTGGACCTGATGGACTTCCAGCTGAACTTTTTAAATATGGTAAGGAAATATTGGCTCCGATAATGCAACCTATAATTCGAAATATTTGGGAGTCTGGTTGCATCCCAACGTCTTGGAAAGAGGGCTTGATAATCACTATCCCAAAGAAAGGAGATCTAAGCAATTGTAGAAACTGGAGAGGCATAACATTATTAAATACAATTCAAAAGATTTTAGCTTTTGTGATCCTGAATCGTATCTCACCAGTTTTGAATAGACAACTTCGAACTGAACAAAATGGCTTTAGACCCCAAAGATCTTGTGTCGACCACATAAACACATTGCGCATAGTTGTAGAGCAGTCCGTGGAATGGAGATCACCACTATACCTCTTGTTTGTTGATTTTGCCAGGGCTTTTGACACCATTAATAGAAATGCTATATGGTACACATTACAGGAAAGCGGTGTTCCAGATAAAATTTCAAATCTTATATGTGAACTTTATAACAATGCAGAATGCTGCGTAAAGTATAAAGGAAAGATGAGCAACAAATTTGCTATACAAAATGGTGTCCGTCAGGGATGCGTTCTCTCGCCACTCTTATTTATCCTAGTACTCGATAAGGTTTTAAGGATTACGAACTTAGAGGTACCCGATGGCATTCAATGGCGTCCTCATCAGAAGCTCTCCGACCTAGACTATGCGGATGACATATGCTTCCTTAGTAACACATTATCAGGGACACGAGCAAAGTTGGAAGCTTTAATACGTAACGCTGGAAAAGTGGGTCTTAAGGTAAACATGAAAAAGACAAAGCTAATGCGAATTGGAACTGAAAATCGTACTCCTCTCATAGTAAACGTTGGTGGCACATCAGCTGCTGTAGAAGATGTTGACAAATTCATTTATCTGGGCAGTATGATCACGATAGATGGTGGTGCGGAATCAGACGTTTCAAGTCGCATAAATAAAGCCAGAACCGCTTACCATAAAATGAAGAGGATCTGGTTGTCGCGTAACATCAGCAGAAAAACAAAACTCAAAGTTTTCAACACAAGTATAAAACCAATCCTTATGTATGGTTGCGAAACTTGGAAAGTTACAAATGGTATTTGTCAAAAACTTCAAGTATTCGTTAATAAATGCCTTCGCCGTATTTGTCGTATATTTTGGCCCAATACCATAACAAATGAAGACCTTCTCACCCTAACATCAAGTGAACCCATTAGTTGCGAAATAAAGCGTAGAAAATGGCGTTGGATTGGGCACACGCTAAGAAAAGAAGACGATGACATAGCAAAAATGGCCTTTGAATGGAATCCACAAGGTACAAGACGCAGAGGAAGACCACGACATACTTGGACTCGCTCGATACATTCTGAGAGTCGACATATTGGCACGTGGCCTGAAATTCGAAGAATCGCACAAGACCGGCAAGAATGGCGTGCGATTGTTTCCGCCCTATGTTCCGTATAGGAACGGCAACTGATGTATATTCATTAACAATTCATGTTATGATAATGTAATAGTATTACTTTTGATTTATTATTATGTTGTGCAATATCATTATAGTTTAATAAATATACTTCCAATGTCAAGGAAAAAAAAAAAAAAAAAAAATTTTCATTAAAATAAATTTTTGTATATTTTTTATAATACGAAGATTTTGAAAAAAATTAAAAAAATATTGGAAATGCGTTCTTATGAAAGTTAAGTACACCAAATAAAGGTAAAAATTCTGAACTTTACAAATGTGTAAAAAAAATAATTAAAAATCATGAGAATGCACAGAAAAAATACATCTTAAAATTGCATTTGTTAGGAAATGCATTTTGGAATTAAAATTTAAATGTCCATTTGCAGAATACGAATCCATATTAAACAAGTAAAAAAGTTAAATTCGGCCTTGCCGAATGTAGTGATACCCTCCACAATTTCAAAAAGATTATTGCAAAAAACTTTATTGAAAAACTTTATTGAAAGACAGACAGACGGACAGACGGACAGACGGACAGACGGACAGACGGACAGACGGACATCGCTAGAATGTCTTAGAATCGATCGGGCATCATGAATATATATACTTTATGGGGTCCCAGGCCGATATTTCGATGAGTTACAAACGGAATGACAAACTTATATATACCCTCTATCACTAGAGTGGAGGGTATAAAAAGCATTCAAATAAGCTTTTGATCGTCAAAATACGACAAATATTAACAAAAATATTGCAAATCAAAGTTTTTTATTAACATTTTTTTGTGGAGTTAAGCTTACTAGCTTCTGAAAAAACTTGAAAAATTTTCATTGAAATAAATTTTTTATAATAAGAAGATTTTCAAAAAAAAATTAAAAATAGTGGATATGTATTCTTGTTTAAGTTAAGTACACCAGAAAAAAGTAAAAATTCTGAGCTTTACAAATGTGTAAAAAAAATAATTAAAAATCATGACAATACAACGAAAAAATGCATCATTAAATTGCATTTGCATAGGAAATGCATTTTGGAATTTAAATTTAAATTTCCATATGCAGAATACGAATCCATATTAAAAAGGCATTTAAATAAGCATTTGATCGTCAAAATACGACAAAAATTAACAGAAGTATCGGAAATCAAAGTTTTTCATTAACATTTTTTTTGTGGAATTAAGCTGACTACCTTCTGAAAAAACTTAAAAAATATTCATTGCAATAAATTTTTGTATATTTTTTATAATACAAAGATTTTGAAAAAAATTTAAAAATAGTGGAAATGCTTTCTTGTAAAAGTTTAGTATACCAATTAAAGGTAAAAATTCTGAACTTTGCAAATGTGTAAAAGAAAAATAGTTTAAAATCATGAGAATACACAGAAAAAATGCATGTTAAAATTGCATTTCCATAGGAAATGCATTTTGGAATTAAAATTTAAATTTTCATATGCAGAATACGAATTCAATTAAAAAGGCATTCAAATAAGCTTTTGATCGTCAATATACGACAAAAATTAACAGAAATTTCGGAAATCAAAATTTTTCATTAAAATTTTTTTTGTGGAGTTAAGCTGACTAGCTTCTGAAAAAACTTGAAAAATTTTCATTGAAATATTTTTTTTTTTTTTTTATGATAAGAATATTTCAAAAAAAATTTAAAAAATTTGGAAATGCATTCTTGTGAAAGTTAAGTACACCAAATAAAGGTAAAAATTCTGAACTTTACAAATGTGTAAAAAAAATAATTAAAAATCATGAGGATACACCGAAAAAAATGAATGGTAAAATTGCATTTGCATAGGAAATGCATTTTGGAATTAAAATTTAAATTTTCATATCCAGAATACGAATCCGTATTAACAAATATTGACAAAAATATCGGAAATTAAAGTTTTTCATTAACATTTTTTTTTGTGGAGTTAAGCTGACTAGCTTCTGAAATTTTGTAATTATTTTTCAGTGGTCAAAAAATAAAGTGCTTTTTAGCTGTGATAACTAAATAGGAGTGTTACAATATTTTGCAGATAAAGAGTTTATGATAAATACAACGTGTTAACACCATAAAATCAAAAAAAAAGGAAAATGGGAGTTAATCACACTAGCTTCCGAAAAGCTCATTTAAGCATGGGATGCTACACTCACAGCAAAATACGGTTGGGACAACCGTACAAGGTTCCAACCTCAACTTGAGGTTGAGGCAACCGGTAAATTACGGTTGAGGCAACCGACAATTGCCGGTTGCAACAACCTCAAATAACGGCATTTGCCGGTTGTGGCAACCGCATCGCCGGTTGCTCCAACCAGAGCTGTGTTTAATATATTTTCGATATTATGCCAAAATAAAATATAAAATCTAAATTATAAAACACTTTTTTTTTAGTTTTTTTGTTTTTTTTTTATTGTTTGCCGAAAAATATAGTTACATAAATGACTAAATACTAAAAATCTTAACTTAATGTTACATTTCAAAGTTGTTTTAATACGTTTCCTAAAAATTCCATATAAAGAATTATTCTTCTTAGAATCTGAACCTTTTTCTATAATAAAAATGCATCAGAATCTAATACGTTTTGTACGGAAAAATTAACTATAGAAAAAGTCTCAGATTCTGAGACACTTTTTCTATAGAAAAACTGTCTCACATCTGAGACTTTTTCTATAGAAAAACTGTCTCAGAATCTGAGACTTTTTCTATAGAAAAACTGTCTCAGAATCTGAGACTTTTTCTATAGAAAAACTGTCTCAGAATCTGAGACTTTGTCTATAGAAAAACTGTCTCAGAATCTGAGACTTTTTCTATAGAAAAACTGTCTCAGAATCTGAGACTTTTTCTATAGAAAAACTGTCTCAGAATCTGAGACTTTTTCTATAGAAAAACTGTCTCAGAATCTGAGACTTTTTCTATAGAAAAACTGTCTCAGAATCTGAGACTTTTTCTATAGAAAAACTGTCTCAGAATCTGAGACTTTTTCTATAGAAAAACTGTCTCAGAATCTGAGACTTTTTCTATAGAAAAACTGTCTCAGAATCTGAGACTTTTTCTATAGAAAAACTGTCTCAGAATCTGAGACTTTTTCTATAGAAAAACTGTCTCAGAATCTGAGACTTTTTCTATAGAAAAACTGTCTCAGAATCTGAGACTTTTTTTATAGAAAAACTGTCTCAGAATCTGAGACTTTTTCTATAGAAAAACTGTCTCAGAATCTGAGACTTTTTCTATAGAAAAACTGTTTCAGAATCTGAGACTTTTTCTAAAGAAAAACTGTCTCAGAATCTGAGACTTTTTCTATAGAAAAACTGTCTCAGAATCTGAGACTTTTTCTATAGAAAAACTGTCTCAGAATCTGAGACTTTTTCTATAGAAAAACTGTCTCAGAATCTGAGACTTTTTCTATAGAAAAACTGTCTCAGAATCTGAGACTTTTTCTATAGAAAAACTGTCTCAGAATCTGAGACTTTTTCTATAGAAAAACTGTCTCAGAATCTGAGACTTTTTCTATAGAAAAACTGTCTCAGAATCTGAGACTTTTTCTATAGAAAAACTGTCTCAGAATCTGAGACTTTTTCTATAGAAAAACTGTCTCAGAATCTGAGACTTTTTCTATAGAAAAACTGTCTCAGAATCTGAGACTTTTTCTATAGAAAAACTGTCTCAGAATCTGAGACTTTTTCTATAGAAAAACTGTCTCAGAATCTGAGACTTTTTCTATAGAAAAACTGTCTCAGAATCTGAGACTTTTTCTATAGAAAAACTGTCTCAGAATCTGAGACTTTTTCTATAGAAAAACTGTCTCAGAATCTGAGACTTTTTCTATAGAAAAACTGTCTCAGAATCTGAGACTTTTTCTATAGAAAAACTGTCTCAGAATCTGAGACTTTTTCTATAGAAAAACTGTCTCAGAATCTGAGACTTTTTCTATAGAAAAACTGTCTCAGAATCTGAGACTTTTTCTATAGAAAAACTGTCTCAGAATCTGAGACTTTTTCTATAGAAAAACTGTCTCAGAATCTGAGACTTTTTCTATAGAAAAACTGTCTCAGAATCTGAGACTTTTTCTATAGAAAAAGTCTCAGATTCTGAGACAGTTTTTCTATAGAAAAAGTCTCAGAATCTGAGACTTTTTCTATAGAAAAACTGTCTCAGAATCTGAGACTTTTTCTATAGAAAAACTGTCTCAGAATCTGAGACAGTTTTTCTATAGAAAAAGTCTCAGATTCTGAGACAGTTTTTCTATAGAAAAAGTCTCAGATTCTGAGACAGTTTTTCTATAGAAAAAGTCTCAGATTCTGAGACAGTTTTTCTATAGAAAAAGTCTCAGATTCTGAGACAGTTTTTCTATAGAAAAAGTCTCAGATTCTGAGACAGTTTTTCTATAGAAAAAGTCTCAGATTCTGAGACAGTTTTTCTATAGAAAAAGTCTCAGATTCTGAGACAGTTTTTCTATAGAAAAAGTCTCAGATTCTGAGACAGTTTTTCTATAGAAAAAGTCTCAGATTCTGAGACAGTTTTTCTATAGAAAAAGTCTCAGATTCTGAGACAGTTTTTCTATAGAAAAAGTCTCAGATTCTGAGACAGTTTTTCTATAGAAAAAGTCTCAGATTCTGAGACAGTTTTTCTATAGAAAAAGTCTCAGATTCTGAGACAGTTTTTCTATAGAAAAAGTCTCAGATTCTGAGACAGTTTTTCTATAGAAAAAGTCTCAGATTCTGAGACAGTTTTTCTATAGAAAAAGTCTCAGATTCTGAGACAGTTTTTCTATAGAAAAAGTCTCAGATTCTGAGACAGTTTTTCTATAGAAAAAGTCTCAGATTCTGAGACAGTTTTTCTATAGAAAAAGTCTCAGATTCTGAGACAGTTTTTCTATAGAAAAAGTCTCAGATTCTGAGACAGTTTTTCTATAGAAAAGGTCTCAGATTCTGAGACAGTTTTTCTATAGAAAAGGTCTCAGATTCTGAGACAGTTTTTCTATAGAAAAGTCTCAGATTCTGAGACAGTTTTTCTATAGAAAAAGTCTCAGATTCTGAGATAGTTTTTCTATACAAAAAGTCTCAGATTCTGAGACAGTTTTTCTATAGAAAAAGTCTCAGATTCTGAGACAGTTTTCCTATAGAAAAAGTCTCAGATTCTGAGACAGTTTTTCTATAGAAAAAGTCTCAGATTCTGAGACAGTTTTTCTATAGAAAAAGTCTCAGATTCTGAGGCAGTTTTGCTATCGAAAAAGCCTCAGATTCTGAAACAGTTTTTCTAGATTTTCAGCAATTTTTTTCTATAGGTCTCAGATTTTCCAACATTTTTCCTTCAGAAAAAGTCTGAAATTCTGAGACATTTTTCCATAACGAAGATTCTCGGACTGTGAGACATTTTTTCTTCAAAAAAAACGACCCGGATTGTGAGACAGTTGCCTACAGAAAAAGTATCATATTCCGAGCCTTTTTTTCTAGAAAAATTCTCATTTTGTTACGCTTTTTTCTAAAGAAGAGCAGGGGTAGATACCTAACTTATATTGAGATGTCAAAGATATGTTTCCAATAAGAGGCTTCTTCAGATTCGCTTTAAATGCTGGCAAATAACGCTGTCCAAATCTTTGTAGGATAGAGGGAAATGGTTGACCAAGTCAGAAACACTGAAAGACAAAGCAATTTGCATAAGAAGAATGTTTTTTAAGATTTTTAATTATACTTACGTAAATTTGCGAACATTCTTCGTTTATTTAAGTGATGGACATCTTTTTTTAACAATTTTTATTTTTGTTTACTTGAAATTTTTGTATTGAATATTTTTTTTATTTGACATTTTAAATTAAATAAATAAAAAGTTAAAACAACCTCAATTTACGGTTGCTACAACCGGGGTTGGAAGTTGTAGCAACTTTTTTTTGAGTTTGTGGCAACTGGCACAAAAAAATTTAAAAAAAGTTGTAACAACTTCAATTTACGGTTGCTGCAACCGCATACGGTTGGGACAACCGCAACACAGTTGCAGCAACCGTACACCGGTTACGACAACCGTATTACGGTTGTGGCAACCTCATTCCAACCGATTTTTTATGTGAGTGTACATTTCAAATTTCAAGCTAATAAAACCATTATTTAATTATATATATAAAAAAGTACCAAAATACCTTTTTTACCTGTTTTATCCCTATAGAATCATTATTTCAAAAAACCCAGTCTAGTGGATCTATATTCCGGGAGATGCAGCTACATTCCAAATTTCAAATCTCTAGCTTCATTGGTTTGTGGAACTATAGAAAGTACTAACGTACCTGTTTTTGCACAATTTACCTCCTTAGAATCAACATTTCCAAAACCCAAGCCTTAGTAGACATATTTTCCGGGAGGTGCATCTATATTCCAAATTTCAAGTCTCTAGCTTCAGTGGTTTGTGGAAATATAAAAAGTACCAAAATACCTTTTTTTACCCCTATTCCCTAGAATCAACATTCCAAAAACACAGCCTTTAAGGATATATATTTCGGGAGGCGCACCTACATTCCAAATTTCAAGTCCCCATTTCGTTCCCTGTTTTATTCCATTTGATTCCCTGTTCCATTCCGATTAGTCCTACGTGGCTTTCATTCCGTTCCGAATATGCGATTACATGCGCTAAAAAAACAAAAAATTCTTTGCCTTCTTTAAAAATCTTTTTTCATTCCATTTGCATTATTTCAGGAATTTTAATAAGTACCAAAATACACTTTTTTACCCACCTTAGAATCGGAATTTCGAAAAAGTAATTTTTCAGAATTTTTCCCGTTGGTGGAACTAACAGTTTTATATTTTTTTGTAGGACCGTAATTTCAAAAAATTTAGAAAGTACAAAAGTAAATTTTTTACAACTTTTTACCCTTAGGAGTCCGAATTTCCAGAAAGTACTGTTTTGGGAATGTTTTTATGTTAAAGGATCCTACATTCCAATTTTAAAATTAATAGGATTTTTTTTTCAGAAAAAATAAAAAGTACCAAAGTGCTCGCTTTTTACCCCCTTAGAATCGGTATTTCAAAAAAGTACTTTTTCAGAATTTTTTTCATTGTTGGAAACAACAATGCATATTTTAATTTTTTTGTAGGACTTTAATTCAAAAAAATATAAAAAGTATTAAAGTTCAACTTTTTACCCCTTTTAACCCTTAGGAATCCGACTTTCCAGAAAGTACTTTTTTTTTAGGAATGATTTTCCGTTAGAGGATCCTACATTCCAATTTTCGAATTAATAGGATTTTTTTTTTTCAGAAAAAATAAAAAGTACCAAAGTACTCGCTTTTTTACCCCCCTTAGAATCGGAATTTCGAAAAAGTACGTTTTCAGAATCGAATTTTTACATTGCACCACTAATGACATCTATATATAAAAAACGGTTAGACCGATTTTGATGAAATTTAAACCAAAGATAGTACTAACCGAGTACTAACTATATGCCAAATTAGAGCGTGGTCGGACAAATGGGCGTAGAATGCCATGCCCCTTTGTATTGAATTGAATGTTATTTCTGTATGCTCCGAAATAACGCAAAAACTGTTGATTCGATTTTAATTAAATTTTCAGCACTGATGGTGATAATCGAGTGCGAAACTATAAGCCATGTTATGCTACGATTGGAAAAAGGAACGTAACATGCCACGCCCCTTTGTACTATACTGGACGTTGTCTGCCTGTTTCGCAATCATGAAAAAACAGCTGAACCGATTCTCTTGAAATTTTCACTACATACAGTGCTAACCAATTGGATATACAGGCCATATAAGATCGTTATTGGAAAAAGGTATCAAAATTTCAACGCCCTTTGAACTATACTGACCACTATTGAACAAAGAGGCGTTAATTGCCACGCCCCTTTGTTTTATACTGAACGTTATATCTGCCTGTTTTGAAATCACGCAAAAACGGATAAGCCGAATCTGTCAATACTGATAGAGCTAACCGAGCGGGAACTGTAGGCCATATGTAGAGTGCAATTCGACAAAGGGGTATAAAATGTCACTCCAGTTTTTCATAAATAAAAAGTTTTTTCCTCCTCAGTCACACAAAAACGGCAAAACTGATGTCAATGAAATTTGCAGCATAGATTGTACTAATCGAGGATGCAGCATGGAACTTTAGACTATCACGATTCGATAAAAATGCGTTAAATGACACACCCCTTTGTACTATACTTAACGTTATGTCTGTCTGTTTCAAAATAACGCAAAAACGGCTGAACCGATTTTGTTGAGATTTCTCTTTAGATTGTGCTAACCGAGGGTGGAACCAAAAGTTATTAGCTGGACACGGACCCGTGCTTTAATTTTGTCCGACACTATATTTAAATTAAGATGCAATATAAAACAGTTTTTTTTTGGGCCAGCAACGCGGACCGGGTATAGCTAGTATGTTTATAAAAATAAAGGTTGTTAAACGAACTATAGCAGAAAGAAATTGATAAACTCGAAAAATTTTCAAAAAATGACAAAAAAAATAGATATTATAGAAAAAACCAATAGATATCATTCTTACATGTGTAGACCAATTCACACACATGGAAGGCCCTATCCTTTTTCTATCCAAAACAGTTAAAAAATTTAAAATCGGTTGAAAATTTTCTGAATTACACAAGGTTTAGTGAGAAAAGTCCCAAAAAAAGTTTTTTGACAATAACTCTAAAATTTGAGGGTGTCTGGCAAGTTAAATGAAAATTTTTGTGATCTGCTCGATAAAACCAACAGCCTATACCATGTCACATTAGAAGTATTTTTTCACTGTAGCACAATAACACTTTGAACAAATTTTTTGGAAAAAATTTAATTACAGCAAACTATTTCTGTAAAATTTCAAAATAATCGCTAAAAATATGTTCAAAAATATCTTTTTAATTGTATAAAAAAACGAAAAAAATTAACACTTTGAAAAAAAATACCTGCGAATTTTGTACTCTTGTCCAAAACATTAAATCATGATAATGTTTTTTTTAGAAAAAATAATTTTCTATTACTTTGCTATTCCATGCAAAACGAATTGAAATATCAGTCGAGGACCCCATTAAAAAACCAAAAGAGCTGTACATTTCGTAAGTGAGTGCAAAAAAGTGTTTTTATATTTTGGAGAGTATAAATGATTCGGCACTCTCACTTGTTTTATGTACATTTGATAAACAAATGGAAAATTTTTATGCGAAAAGCTTAGACTTGGTGAAAAAGTAGTTTTGGTAAAAAAAATAAATTTTTTTCACGAAAAACTAAATTATGTTCAAAAAAATTTAATGAACACAAAATTTTTGGTGAAAAAAAAATTTGATGAAAAAAAGTTCTTGATGAATTTTTTTTGATGTAAAAAAAAATATGAAAAAAAAAATTTTTTTGGTGAGAAAAAAATTTTATAAAAAAAAATATGATGAAAAAAAATTGATAAAAAAAAATTTAAGAAAACCAAATTTCGATGAAAAAAAAAAAAAAATAATGTAAAAAAAATTTATGAAAAAAAAAAATTTTATGAAAAAAAAAATTTGATGAAAAAAAAAAATTTGATGAAAAAAAAAAAAATTGATAAAAAGAAATGATGGAAAAAAAGTTTGGAAAAAAAATTAATGAAAAAAAAAAAATTATGAAAAAAAAAATTTGACGAAAAAAAAAATTATGAAAAAAAAAAATTTTATGAAAACCAAAAAAAAATTGATGGAAAAAAAATGATGAAAAAAAAAAATTTATGAAAAAAAAATTGTTTGTTGAAAAATAATTATGTTTTTATTCACCAGCTGGTGAAAAACGGTTCTATTCACCACGAGGTGAATTATTATCTAAGTTACAAACCCAAGTTATTAAAATTTTTGGTTTTTAGAAAATGAAAATAGTAATTCTTGTTTTCTTTTTCGTTAATTGTTAGCTTATATAGTCAAACTGTGGTGGTGTCCTGCAACTTTTTTAAAATTAGACACCAGCCTAACAACATTATCATGTTAAAAACTTTTAATTTTTTGAAAAAAGATTGATAGCAAATTATTTCTGTAAAAGTAGAAAATAATCTGCTTAAAATATGTTCAAAAATATGTTCAAATTCAGCAAACAGAATCAGTTAAAACGCAGTAAAATATCTGTTATTTGCTAAAACTGAATAACGGAGGCTTTAGTAAAAACATCATTTTCTGCAGAACAATCTGCTGAAAGATTGCTAATTCAAATTGTAATTCATTTTACAGATTTTTGACCGAGTTTTTCTTTTGAGTGTGGTTAAATGGAAACAAAATAATGAATCCGTTTCATTCATATCATAAAGTTTTTTTTTGTGTATACACAGGCTGGTTCATATGTGGCACATTTTTTTTTTGATTTTTGTATGAGCCACCCGGAATATATATTAAGCACCGTGAAGAAATAACACGTGATTTTTTTCAGATTTTTTCAACCTCAAACTTTTTTTTTTTTTTTGATTTTTATTTTTATTTTTTTTTATTATAATTAAGCTTGATACGCTTATTAACGACAAAAAGTTTCATATTGGTGGTACAAGTATTTCAGTTCCAAAAGTGGCCACGAAAAAGCTGTGGTCTAGGAGTTAATCCAAGTAAAACAGAGCTTGTTTTATTTACAAGGAAAAGTAAGATTCCTGCTTTTGATCCTATTTCTCTGGACGGCACTGAAATCACCTTATCAGATGGAGCCCAAAATTGAAACATTGTTTTTTTTTTTTAATATCAATTTTTGGTTTTCGCCGCAGTGAACGTTGTTTAGTAACAAATATAAAATTTCCTAGGCTTAAGGCAAAAAAAAAAATTATTGATAAAATTTAGGGGAACATGACCAACAAGTATACCAGACCTCTGTGCAATTTATTTTTTTTTTGTCTTAAAAGTTTTTCAGCGTAGACGGTCTTCGGCCGTAGAGATATCATAAGGCCCAGCCTCTTCGCAAATTCAAGATTTTCTTTATCATTACTCCAAATGCTTAAAAATAAATTAAGTAACTTCCAAAATATTTTGTATATTAGTTATTTTATTTGGGATCTAATTCATAATGAAATTACTCCCAAGAAAAATTGTGCAGTAATCCCTAACGCATTGGAAGTTATTTCATAATGAAATAAGTCCCAATTCGTATGACTGTGTAACGTAATAGCCACTTTAGAGCTAGCTAAACCTCACTATGAAAAGAAAAATTCATAGGGTATTTTAAATGTCAGTATATTTCAGTAGCAATATTTCAGCTCATATTGAGCACTGCGAAATTTTGTTTGATTGTGAGTGAGTTTATATTTTATTATTTTTTTTTGCCTGCAGCGGGCTTTATTTAGTCTGTTTATTAAAAAAATTGTATTTTATACATAATTTTTCGTTATGGTTCTGTTCTTATTTTTGCTGGTTTATTATGTTTTTGTTATTAAAATTAAAATAAACTTTGTTGGCTCGTACTCATAAAAATGCGGTTACAATAGCACTATGCATAATAAGCCGGAGTGGATTTAAATCTGTTTGTCTGTAAAATAAACTTTTGGACTTATTTCGGCTTTAATATTTTATGTATAATGCTTTTATAATTCCAAAAATTAATATGGATTCAGCAGCAAAATATCATTCAGAATGGTTTACTCTTCTGCTGAGGAGAATTTGGTACTGATTTTTTACTTTGTATAAAATGAGAATTTTAATTTCAATTTTAATCAGAATATGACCTTCCTCCCAACAGTTCTTGTAACGATGCAACAAAGCCATGATCTTCAAGTTGCTTTTGCCTTTGTTCGAAAAAAAAAATGTTAAATCTCTCCGGTATACTTTTCACAATACAAGCAAGAATTTACAACAGTAGCCAACAGCACGTTTTTTTTATTTTTTCCTTTTTTTTTTTTTTTTGTAAAATAAACGACCAATAGCCATTTAACATTTTATGATGTATTCGTTATTACAAATTGTTTAATATCCAGAAAAAAGGGGTTAAATTTTTTATATTTTACATAATTTATTTAATTTATATGAAAAAAATTGCCAGCCAATTTTTTTGATGCAATTTTTAGAAATTTCATTAAAACTTTTAAATAGTTTTTAAATTAACTCAACTGACACATTAAATAATCTACTGTCAAACACACTTAAAGGTGTTTTGATGCTTCAATCATTATAAAAGTAAAATAATTTTGAATTCTGCATAAACAAATTAAAAATAAAACTTTTGGAGAATTTTTTTTTGTTAATCTACACTGCGAATACCATTAATAAGGAATCGAGTTTTTCACTTTTTAATCGAATATATCTTTGAAACGAATAAGCGGAAAAATATAAAAAAAATGCACTGATAGAGACCATTATCTAGCTAATAATGTCAAATAATAACAATAATCAAAAGACTGAAAGAAGTCCTTTAAAAAAATATTTTTCGGCAACTTGTTAAAAAATTACTAGTTTTTTATGAATCACTTGAATAAGGAATTTTGTAATACAGACCAAGTAGGACCTGAATCCAATTTGTTATGGATACACTCAAAAAAAAAAAACTGTAAAGTTGGCAAAAAATTTAGTTAAATTTAACTAAAAAAACACCTGATTTTGAACCTACTAAATTTCTAGTTAATTTAACAAAAAATATTTAGTTAACTTTTCGTAGAATGAATGTAGCAAAAAAACAGTAATTTTAACTAAAAATTCAGCTGAAAATTTTGTAACATTTTTTATTAGGTGAATTCAGTTCAGCTTAAGTAGGACTAATGAGATTTGCATAGGAGGCTACACAAAGAAATGTTTAAAATTTTCGACTTGACAAAAATGTTACCAAAAATCAGTAAAAATTCGTAAACTCAGTTTTAAAGTCAACAAAAAAAATTAATTCCAAATTTGTACAAAACTAGTATTTTCGTAAATCGAACTTAACTAAAAAAAGTAGTTATAACGCTGATTTTAACTAAAAATTTGCTAAAGAGCCAGTAAACTCGAGTTAACAAAAAAAAGTTTGTTAACTTTACAGTTTTATTTTTTTGAGTGTAGCAATTCCTTAAACAATAAAAACAAAACAGTTTTGTTTCAAATTTCAATAAAAATGAGACTCACAACAGCTCTTAGATCTTCCGAAAAGAAAAAAGTACTGTATTTAAAGTCTAAAGTGTTAAAGGCCGTTGAAATCGCGAAAATAATAGAAAGGGGCAAACCCATTGAAAGCAATTATTTAAATAACATTAAGAACTATGGAAAAAACATGAATGGGCAAACTTAAATGGCAACAACAGAACGAAATCGACCAAAATTTTAAGAATTTATCTCGAATTTCACGTTGACAGGTTTTAAATTTCTCAAAGAAAGTGGTGATTTTGTGGGTATTTGTACAGTCCATCACGATTAAAAATTAAATGAGTTCATAGTCTGTTGCAAATTGCAAAAAAAGCCACCCCTTAGTTCCAAACTTAAGAACATCGATGGTAACGTAAGGAACAGTAATGATGCCACAGTAGAATAGCGCACCCGATACCATAACAACACCTTCTATGATCTGTCTGCTATGCAAAAACTATTTTTTTTGTCTCAAATCACCGAAAACAATTGCATCCGTCTAATGCAACGGTATTATTTTTTTTTCGTCGGAATAAATTACTTTGAAAAATTTCTCAGACCGTGTCATTGTATTCCTGCAGAGATTAAGGCGCTGCTTACTACGTTTGACATTCAGCGATTAGTTTTTTGCATAATTTTCGACGAGCTATGAACTCACTTGACTTTTAAACGCGACGGACTGTACAAATACTAGCATTAACGCCATTTTCTTTGAGAATTTTGAAAGATGTCGGCGTAGAATTTGGGGGAATTCTTAAAATTTTTGTCGAACTCGTTCAGTTGTTGCCATTTGAGTTCGCCTATTCATGTTTTTTCCATAGTTCTGAATGTTATTTATATAATTGCATACAGCATTTTTTTTTTCTTTCTATTATTTCTGCGATTTCAACGATCTTTAACACTTTGAACTTCAAAGTCAGTACTTTTTCCTTAACGGAAGAGCTAAGAGCTTTGGGAGTCCCATTTTGATTGAAATTCAAAACAAAACTGTTTTGTTTTTGTTGTTTGATGGATTTCTATTCATTACAAATTTGATTCAGGTCCTACTCGGTCTGTATTACAAAATTCCTTATTCAAGTGATTCATAAAAAACTATTAATTTTTTAACAAATTGCCGAAAAATATTTTTTTAAAGGACTTCTTTCAGTCTTTTGATTATTGTTATTATTTGGTATTATTACCTAGGTAATGGTCTCTATCAGTGCATTTTTTTATATTTTTCCGCTAATTCGTTACAAAGATATATTCGATGAAAAAGTGAAAAACTCGATTCCTTATTGATGTGATTCGCAGTGTATTATTTTGGCTGTACACTTGAGGTGTCCCTATAATCGAAAATAACTTCTTTATACCTGGTAGGTTCCTGATTTTGGATCCACAGTGTAACGCCTTAATTGATTTTTTATGTCTGTGGGTGGAGGGACGTGTCAAAATCAAATTTTGATTTTACTTAATGATCTTAAAGATTAATTTTTAATAAAAATGATGGTGTTGTTGTTGTATTTTTCTTTTATTTTCTTGTATAGTGCCATGATGACTTTATTTCGGTGTGCCTTCCGTGTGGATTTATGTATGTTTATAGTAGACCTTATTGATGGTTAATTATTTGTTGTTTTAGTTTGGCTGCAGGTCGTTGAATAAATAAAAAACTTTTGATTTTAATTTAAATATTTTTATTATTCCCAATATTTCAATTAGCGTCGCTAATCATCTTCGGGGGTCTGAATAAATACACAAAACAATTTTTATTATTACTAAACAAAAAACGAACATAAATATATTGACGATAATTACATTTAAAAAATAATAAATAACACAAAATTTTTCTTTTAACACTTGAATGTGTGTGTGGAAGAAGGTGCTAAAATCCAATTTTTTGAAATCGCGTTTTTTTGCAAAATCGTATCTTCCTTCAAAAGTTCGACCTATTTGCAAACAAATTTGTTAAAAACTTAATCGTTTTCGGTCATAAAATTGACCTTAAAAGTTTAATTTTAGCTATTTTTGGAAATATTCTATATTTTTCTCCGAATACTAACATGTATTTTGCAGTTAAACTACAGGTGGTATATCAAAATTCTTACATGTGTGATGGTTACCGTGTAGAAAACATCCCAGGCTTTAACATGTGCCCATTGGTTTGGCAAAAAACGCTTTCATATCTAATCTATCTATAGTTAAAGTGTGAATATGGAAAAAGGTACTATATCCATACAAAAACACAATATTGTTTTACGAAATACTAAGGGCGGATTTGTATAATCTATCCAATTTTTGAGTTTAAACTATAAAATTGAGTGGTTAGTAACTTATATTATAAATTGTGCAAAATTTTTTTAACCCATTACGCGAAAATCTGTTCAAAATAAACCAAAAACCACTTGTTTTTTGTTAAATTAACTACCTTTTATTATTTTTATATAAAAATTAGTATAGCTGGACCCCGTCTAAATTTTGCAGAATTCATCATGCCAAATTTTAATTTTTAAAAAATAACACAGAAAACATAAAACTACTTGGCAAATGTATTGAAATTCCTAGTAGAAATTGTAACATAGCACCTTATTCCACTAGAACAAAATTTCACATGCTATTTTTTGCTACTTCCGCTCATTCTATTTTTATGAAATTTTGTACATAGATGCAATTGGTCAATCTTTGTCGATCTGCAAAAAGAAAATTAAGAAATTTAAATTTTTTTTTCGCGACTTATTTAGTTTATTGCTTCTCCTATACAATTTGGTTTTTGGATTATAGCACCTTGTTCCACACCCACATTCACTTGTTGTCCCTCTGATTGGATTTTTGTTACTAAATTAATTTGTCGATCGTCTGTGTTTGTTTATTAATTGTCTATATATGTGTGCACAATTTTCTGTGTCTTGTCGGTAATTGAGACGAAGTTCTGGTTTAACATTTATTATATGTAGCATCTCTAATGTATATCTCCTTGAGTAATTTCTCTCTTCTTGTAATATTTTTACTTCTTCAAATTTTGGTTTGTGGTTTGTTAGTGCACAATGGGCTGCTAATGCAGTTTTTTGGTCAATTGGTTTGTCAGTTGCTTTTTGGTCAGATTTGTGCGATGAAAGTCTAGTTTTTAGTTTTGTTTTTGTCGTCCCAACGTATACTTTAAAGATTAAAGGGGTTATTCATAATACCAAAAGTGTACTTAAAGTAGGTTTATTTGACAAATATTCATGCAATATCAGTCAAATAAACCTACATTAGATTTAATTTACTCATTATGAATAGCCCAGTAAAAATAACAGATATGGAAGTAAATCTTTTTTTAATAGGAAGTGATATTATTTTAGTAGAATCCAAAGAAAATGTTGTTCCCTGCAGTATTTGAGAGCCTGATATGATAACATCGATCTAGGTACTGCGCAATAACTCCCAAATGAAATAAGAAATAATTTCCAATGAAATTAGTTCCAAGAAAAAGTAATTAACTCCACATTTTAAAAAATGAAATAACTCCCAAAGAAAAAATGAAATATGTCCCAATATTTGGGAGTTATTTAAAATCAAAATAATAACTCCCAAAAAAAATTAAAGAACTCCCAATGAAATAAGTGCCAAAGAAAATGAAATAAGTTCCCATTGTTTTTTTTGTAATAAAGGTTTTCTGCGTAGCCGGCCTTCGGCCGGGCTTAGGGATTACATACTACATGCATTAAACCCACCCTCTCTGCAAACCAAAGCTATTTTGGTTATCAGGCTTTTTTGAGGCATAACAATTTGGTAGCGTACACTCACAGCAAAATACGGTTGTCTCAACCGTAAAAGGTTCCAACCTCAGATTGAGGTTGCGGCAACCGGTAAATATACGGTTGTAGCAACCGACAATTTACAGTTGTGGCAACCGACAAATGCCGGTTGCAGCAACCTCAAATAACGGCATTTGCCGGTTATGGCGACCGTATTGCCGGTTGTCCCAACCGTAGCTGTGTTTAATAAATTTTCAATATTATACCAAATTACAAAGAAATCCCAACAAACAAACACGTTTTTTTATTTTTTTTTTGTTTTTTTTTTTATTATTTGTAAAAAAATATAGTAATTTAAACGTCTTAATACTAAAAATATTTAACAAATGTTATATTTTAAAGTTGCATTAATACGTATGATTAAGATCCCATACAACCAATTATTCTCCTCAAAATCTAAGACTTTTTCTATAGGAGAATGTTTCAGAATCCGAGACTTTTTCAACAGGATCTGAGACTTTTTGTATAGGAAAAATTTTAAAGAATCTTACACTTTTTCCTATATATTTCAGATTCTGAGACATTTTTTCTATCGAAAAAGTCTCAGATTCTGAGACATTTTTTCTATACGAAAAATCTCAGATTCTTAGACATTTTTTCTATAGAAAAAGTCTCAGATTCGGAGACATTTTATCTATAGCAAAAAAATCTGATTCTGAGGCATTTTTTCTATAGAAAAAGTCTCAAATTCTGCAACATTTTCTCTTTGGAAAAAGTCTTAGATTCTGAAACATTTTTCTATAGAAAAAGTCTTAGATTCTGAGACATTTTTTCTATAGAAAAAGTCTCAGATTCTGAGACAATTTTTCTTTCGAAAAAGATACAGATTCGGAGTCATTTTTTCTAAAGATATAGTTACAGATTCTGAGACATTTTTTTATAGAAAAAGGCTCAGATTCTGAATCATTTTTTCTAAAGAAAAAGTCTCAGATTCTGAGACATTTTTTTTTATAGAAAAAGTCTCAGATTCTGAGACATTTTTTCTATAGAAAAAGTCTCAGATTCTGAGACATTTTTCTATAAAAAAAGTCTCAGATTCTGAGATATTTGTTCTATTGAAAAAGTGTCAGATTCTGAGACATTTTTTCTATAAAAAAAGTCTTAGATACCGAGACATTTTTTCTATAGAAAAAGTCTCAGGTTCTGAGACATTTTTTCTATAGAAAAAGTCTCAGGTTCTGAGACATTTTTTCTATAGAAAAAGTCTCAGGTTCTGAGACATTTTTTCTATAGAAAAAGTCTCAAATTCTGCAACATTTTCTCTATGAAAAAAGTCTTAGATTCTGAAACATTTTTTCTAAAGAAAAAGTCTCAGATTCTGAGACATTTTTTCGATAGAAAAAGTCTCAGATTCTGAGACAATTTTTCTTTTGAAAAAGATTCAGATTCGGAGTTATTTTTTCTATAGACAAAATTACAGATTCTGAGTCATTTTTTCTGTAGAAAAAGTCTCAGATTCTGAGACATTTTTTCTATAGAAAAAGTCTCAGATTCTGAGACATTTTTTCTATAGAAAAAGTCTCAGATTCTGAGACTTTTTTTTCTATAGAAAAAAAAAAGACTTTTTCTATAGAAAAAATGTCTCAGAAACTGAGACTTTTTCTATAGAAATCTGAGACTTTTTCTATAGAAAAAGTCTCAGATTCTGAGATATTTTTTCTATAGAAAAAGTCTCAGAATCTGAGACAGTTTTTCTATAGAAAAAGTCTCAGAATCTGAGACAGTTTTTCTATAGAAAAAGTCTCAGAATCTGAGACAGTTTTTCTATAGAAAAAGTCTCAGAATCTGAGACAGTTTTTCTATAGAAAAAGTCTCAGAATCTGAGACAGTTTTTCTATAGAAAAAGTCTCAGAATCTGAGACAGTTTTTCTATAGAAAAAGTCTCAGAATCTGAGACAGTTTTTCTATAGAAAAAGTCTCAGAATCTGAGACAGTTTTTCTATAGAAAAAGTCTCAGAATCTGAGACAGTTTTTCTATAGAAAAAGTTCCAGAATCTGAGACAGTTTTTCTATAGAAAAAGTCTCAGAATCTGAGACAGTTTTTCTATAGAAAAAGTCTCAGAATCTGAGACAGTTTTTCTATAGAAAAAGTCTCAGAATCTGAGCCAGTTTTTCTATAGAAAAAGTCTCAGAATCTGAGAAAGTTTTTCTATAGAAAAAGTCTCAGAATCTGAGACAGTTTTTCTATAGAAAAAGTCTTAGAATCTGAGACAGTTTTTCTATAGAAAAAGTCTCAGAATCTGAGACAGTTTTTCTATAGAAAAAGTCTCAGAATCTGAGACAGTTTTTCTATAGAAAAAGTCTCAGAATCTGAGACAGTTTTTCTATAGAAAAAGTCTCAGAATCTGAGACAGTTTTTCTATAGAAAAAGTCTCAGAATCTGAGACAGTTTTTCTATAGAAAAAGTCTCAGAATCTGAGACAGTTTTTCTATAGAAAAAGTCTCAGAATCTGAGACAGTTTTTCTATAGAAAAAGTCTCAGAATCTGAGACAGTTTTTCTATAGAAAAAGTCTCAGAATCTGAGACAGTTTTTCTATAGAAAAAGTCTCAGAATCTGAGACAGTTTTTCTATAGAAAAAGTCTCAGAATCTGAGACAGTTTTTCTATAGAAAAAGTCTCAGAATCTGAGACAGTTTTTCTATAGAAAAAGTCTCAGAATCTGAGACAGTTTTTCTATAGAAAAAGTCTCAGAATCTGAGACAGTTTTTCTATAGAAAAAGTCTCAGAATCTGAGACAGTTTTTCTATAGAAAAAGTCTCAGAATCTGAGACAGTTTTTCTATAGAAAAAGTCTCAGAATCTGAGACAGTTTTTCTATAGAAAAAGTCTCAGAATCTGAGACAGTTTTTCTATAGAAAAAGTCTCAGAATCTGAGACAGTTTTTCTATAGAAAAAGTCTCAGAATCTGAGACAGTTTTTCTATAGAAAAAGTCTCAGAATCTGAGACAGTTTTTCTATAGAAAAAGTCTCAGAATCTGAGACAGTTTTTCTATAGAAAAAGTCTCAGAATCTGAGACAGTTTTTCTATAGAAAAAGTCTCAGAATCTGAGACAGTTTTTCTATAGAAAAAGTCTCAGAATCTGAGACAGTTTTTCTATAGAAAAAGTCTCAGAATCTGAGACAGTTTTTCTATAGAATAAGTCTCAGAATCTGAGACAGTTTTTCTATAGAAAAAGTTTCAGAATCTGAGACAGTTTTTCTATAGAAAAAGTTTCAGAATCTGAGACAGTTTTTCTATAGAAAAAGTCTCAGAATCTGAGACAGTTTTTCTATAGAAAAAGTCTCAGAATCTGAGACAGTTTTTCTATAGAAAAAGTCTCAGAATCTGAGACAGTTTTTCTATAGAAAAAGTCTCAGAATCTGAGACAGTTTTTCTATAGAAAAAGTCTCAGAATCTGAGACAGTTTTTCTATAGAAAAAGTCTCAGAATCTGAGACAGTTTTTCTATAGAAAAAGTCTCAGAATCTGAGACAGTTTTTCTATAGAAAAAGTCTCAGAATCTGAGATAGTTTTTCTATAGAAAAAGTCTCAGAATCTGAGACAGTTTTTCTATAGAAAAAGTCTCAGAATCTGAGACAGTTTTTCTATAGAAAAAGTCTCAGAATCTGAGACAGTTTTTCTATAGAAAAAGTCTCAGAATCTGAGACAGTTTTTCTATAGAAAAAGTCTCAGAATCTGAGACAGTTTTTCTATAGAAAAAGTCTCAGAATCTGAGACAGTTTTTCTATAGAAAAAGTCTCAGAATCTGAGACAGTTTTTCTATAGAAAAAGTCTCAGAATCTGAGACAGTTTTTCTATAGAAAAAGTCTCAGAATCTGAGACAGTTTTTCTATAGAAAAAGTCTCAGAATCTGAGACAGTTTTTCTATAGAAAAAGTCTCAGAATCTGAGACAGTTTTTCTATAGAAAAAGTCTCAGAATCTGAGACAGTTTTTCTATAGAAAAAGTCTCAGAATCTGAGACAGTTTTTCTATAGAAAAAGTCTCAGAATCTGAGACAGTTTTTCTATAGAAAAAGTCTCAGAATCTGAGACAGTTTTTCTATAGAAAAAGTCTCAGAATCTGAGACAGTTTTTCTATAGAAAAAGTCTCAGAATCTGAGACAGTTTTTCTATAGAAAAAGTCTCAGAATCTGAGACAGTTTTTCTATAGAAAAAGTCTCAGAATCTGAGACAGTTTTTCTATAGAAAAAGTCTCAGAATCTGAGACAGTTTTTCTATAGAAAAAGTCTCAGAATCTGAGACAGTTTTTCTATAGAAAAAGTCTCAGAATCTGAGACAGTTTTTCTATAGAAAAAGTCTCAGAATCTGAGACAGTTTTTCTATAGAAAAAGTCTCAGAATCTGAGACAGTTTTTCTATAGAAAAAGTCTCAGAATCTGAGACAGTTTTTCTATAGAAAAAGTCTCAGAATCTGAGACAGTTTTTCTATAGAAAAAGTCTCAGAATCTGAGACAGTTTTTCTATAGAAAAAGTCTCAGAATCTGAGACAGTTTTTCTAAAGAATAAGTCTCAGAATCTGAGACAGTTTTTCTATAGAAAAATTTCAGAATCTGAGACAGTTTTTCTATAGAAAAAGTCTCAGAATCTGAGACAGTTTTTCTATAGAAAAAGTCTCAGAATCTGAGACAGTTTTTCTATAGAAAAAGTCTCAGAATCTGAGACAGTTTTTCTATAGAAAAAGTCTCAGAATCTGAGACAGTTTTTCTATAGAAAAAGTCTCAGAATCTGAGACAGTTTTTCTATAGAAAAAGTCTCAGAATCTGAGACAGTTTTTCTATAGAAAAAGTCTCAGAATCTGAGACAGTTTTTCTATAGAAAAAGTCTCAGAATCTGAGACAGTTTTTCTATAGAAAAAGTCTCAGAATCTGAGACAGTTTTTCTATAGAAAAAGTCTCAGAATCTGAGACAGTTTTTCTATAGAAAAAGTCTCAGAATCTGAGACAGTTTTTCTATAGAAAAAGTCTCAGAATCTGAGACAGTTTTTCTAAAGAAAAAGTCTCAGAATCGGAGACAGTTTTTTATAGAAAAAGTCTCAGAATCTGCGACAGTTTTTCTATAGAATCTATGACAGTTTTTCTATAGAAAAATTCTCAGGAGTCTGAGAAACATTTTGTAAAGAAAAATTTTCAGATTTTGAGACAGCTTACCATCGAAAGCTTCGGATTCTTGAAAATTAAACTTTTTCTGGCTTTAAGGCATTTTTCTTACAAAAGGAGTCACAGATTTTGAGAAGGTTTTCTGAGAAAATTGTTCCGAAGCAAGTATCTTTATTATTTGAAGTCCGCGAGTTCCATAAACTTTAAAACTAAATTTTTTAAGATTTCGAACTTCCTGCACATGATCCATTTTTGCTGGCAAAAATATATAGCAGCTTCAGGGAGGCATTTTTAGTATCCGTAATGTGGAAATCATTTTTGATGATACGGAAACATATTCCTTTATATCTATAAATTTAAAGAAAAAAGGATATGTCTTAAACTGTTGTAGCCTTCATTGTAAAAAAACTTACCTCAATTATGCTGTATTTTCCAAATTTCACAAAAAAATATAAAATTTATTTTTAAATATTTTGTTTTATTTAATGACAAAACAAAAATTTTTGAAGTTTTGTTATTTGAATTATCAGTAGAGGGAACCGGAAATATGAGTTTGTGGCAACCGGCAAATGCCGTTATTTACGGTTGCTACAACCGGGGTTTGCAGTTGTAGCCACTTTTTTTTTAATTTTGTGGCAAATGGCAAAAAATATTTTAAAAAAGTTATAACAACCTCAATTTACGGTTGCTGCAACCGCGTACGGTTGGGACAACCGCAAGCCGGTTACTACAACCGTATTGCGGTTGTGGCAACCTCATTCCAACCGATTTTTTATGTGAGTGTAAAGGCCTGCTACCCTAGAAAAATTTACTTTGCGGAGAGGGTGGGTTTAATGCATTGATTTTGTAATCCCTAAGCCCGGCCAAAGGCCGGCTACGCAGAACAAATTTTAAGCAAAAAAAAAACAATTGCACAGAAGTGTATATTGTTTTCAATTAAAATGAAATAAGTCCCACCATTGATGAAATAACTCCCAATGCTTAACAAGAAATAACTCCCAATCTATTTTTTGTTGGGGTTTTTTTTTATTTGGAAGTTATTTCATAATGAAATAAATCCCAACAAAATTTGTTCAATAAGTCCCACTACACTGGAACTAATTTAATAATGAAATAAGTCCCAAATCGTATGTAAAATTTTTGGGAGTTGTTTCATTTTTCTTTTGGGGAGTTATTTCATTTGGGAGTTGTACCATCGATCTACCGTGGGTTTAAAGCGTTTAAAAACGATGAAAAAAGTGCTTTGGGAACGTTTTTTTTTTTAAGTAATCAAAGCGCTTTAAAACCCCAAAGTAAAGAATTTCTGTTTTAGTTCGGTTATAATAATTTGTTTGATACAAAGTGAAATCTGCAAAAAAAAATTATTTCAAAAAAAACTTTTCAAAAAATTTTTCGAAACTTATAAAATTAAAAAAAAAAAATCTAAAAACATTTTTTTTGATTTTTTTACTTAAAAAAAAAAAAGAAAAAATTGACAAAAATTTTTATTTAAAAATAGTTTCGGAACTTAAAAAATTAAAAAAAAAATAAAAATCTAAAGAACTGTTTTATTTATTGTTGGAATTTATATTTTATAACTGAAGTTTTATTTATTTCGGTTTGAGTCCATATTAATTATTTCTGAGAAATAATTATTTTTGTTGTTCAATGAGAAAATCTGAAAAAATTAATTGACAACACAGGCTAAGTGGAGATGTCGACAGTGACAATCGAAGAGTGTTGACGAAGGAAGGGTGGCTTCTTCCGAAAGCTGTCGACATCTCCACTTAGCCTGTGTTGTCAATTAATTTTTTCAGATTTTCTCATTGTACAACAAAAATTATTATTCTCAGAAATAATTAATATGATCTCAAACCGAAATTAATAAAACATCAGTTATAATCTAAAGAACTCTTTAAAAGTTTTTCGAATGCGCTCGCAAAGCCTTCGAAAGAAACGTTTTGAGAATGACTTTCTTTTGTTATAGTGCTTTTAGAACGCAATTCCTGCTTGGGTTTCTATAACACGAAAATAGATATTTTATACATATAATAGTGTGTAAATTAATTTTATTATCTTTATATATTGTATACAAAATTTAAAATAAATGAATTCAATTCTTTAAGTTAAAAGAAAAAAAACATAATTATGGCCAACCACAAAATTAGGAACAAAATCAACAATCTTTAAAAATTTATTGCTCGATAATACACAACAGCACTCATTTTAAACTTTGTTTAAAAAATGTAGTTTTTGAACATCAATGATGCCAAGAAAGAGTGCATTCTAATAGGCTTTTAATTTTTTTTAAATAATTATTTTTTTTTCTAATGTTTAAATTTCCTAAAATTTAATTTTAATATTAATGAAGAAAGCTTTTTGAAATTTTTTTTCTAAGGGGCATGTCACAGACTCAATTCCGTTCGGAAATGGAATAAGTGGTTTACTCGTAAAACGCAAAGCAAATATTTTTTTCGGAATGAAACCACTTTTATGCAATTCAATTCCGCTTTGATTTTTGAATGTGATTTCATTCCGAAAAAAATAATATTCGTTTTGCGTTTTACGAGTAAACCACTTTTTTCAAATCCGAACGGAATTGAGTCTGTGACATGCCCCTAATATTTAAATTTCCTGCAATGTTTTTAAAATTTTTTCGAAAAAAGTAATACAATTCACAAGAAAATAAAAAAAACTTTCTGAAAGTCAAAGTTGAGCCCAAAAAAAAAATATCGTTGACCCGCCTGTTACATTTTTATTGATGCTATTTAAGTATTTGAATTATATTTTAACCATCTAGATCAGCTGTTACCAACCTATGGTACGCGTACCACTAGGGGGTACGCGAAACTGTCAGCGGGGGTACGCAAAATTTAAGTAATTTGGACCAGTGTTGGCTACCGTTACCCTTTCAATACCGTTACCGATTAAAAACCCTTTAATTTTGACTACCGTTACCGTTACCGTTACCAATACCGAAATAAAAATATTTAAATACCGTTACCGATAAAGAAGCATTACCTTTATTTGGATTTTTACCGGTATTATATCGGTTTTGTTTCGGTTGTCATAAAATACGGACAAAAACAAAGTAAAATATTTTTAATCTACACAGAGAAAAATAATTTTCCAACTGAATTTTTCAGTTGTATTAACTCAAAATTCGGTTGCTGCTACTACATTTTGATGTGGCTAACGAATTTTATAGTTGTTTCAATTAAAAGACAGTTGTAATAACAAAATTTTGTTGTAACTACCGATATTTAATTGTTTCAACCTTAATTCAAATGCATCCACCGATTTTTTATTGTAACAATTGAATTTCAGTTGGAAATTAGCAAATTTGTTTTCTGTGTGTACTATTCGCATTGTTATATGGACAAAAATAATTAGGAAATCGGCCCAACCAATGTCACATTCGCAATTAACTAAATCTTGACAAAGAATATGTGAAAATCGGTCCAACCAATTATCACATTCTCAATTTAAGAAAAGTGAGTGCAACGTAATGTAAACATTTTTTAGTAGGAAGATGAAAGAAGAGATAAACCTGAGTTGTACCAAATCGCTGAAGTGTTGTTGGCGGAGTTGTTTTAAAACTAACACAATTTTTTGTACTTTTACTGACTCTGGTTGCTAACTTCAAAATATTTTTTGTTCGAAAATTATTATTTTGTAATTTTACAAACATTTTTTTATGTAAATTTTTGTTTAATTTTTGTCTAATTTAAACGATTAAAACTAAAAAATTTTCAAATGATAAAAAATCTGATGATTATTTGGATAATTTTACATAAATATTTAGTTGTCAAGTTTTTAAGAAAAATTTCTTGAAAAAAATTTAAAAATTTTATTAAAAAAACAAAATTTATTTTATTGAAAAACAAGCAGCATAACAAAAAAATAATTGTCGCTTTAAAAAAATCGAAGATTTTCTTTCTGTAAAATTTTTGCGTAGCTAATTTGTTTTGCTCTGTTTTCCCCCTGACATTTTTGATAGCTCGTAGCGGATGAACCCGATGTGATAGCGACTTCAAAATAAGTCAAGGGTAAATCTTAAACATTGCTCTTAAGGATGCTGAACTCATTTGGACAGTCGCCTTAACACTTAGGGCACCTAACTGTCAATCAATGATGTCTTAGTT